>QPMI01000655.1:0-269156 GCA_004431415.1 Cyanophora paradoxa
GCGGGAGAGGGCCTGGATGCCGAGCCACTTGTTGACGACGAGCGCGTCCCCTTCCACTGCTCGTAGAAGGCCGCCAGCGCCGCCTCCCGCTCCGCCCCGCACGCCTCCGCGTTGCTCAGCGCCCCAGCGCCGCCAGCTGCGCCCCGCCCCCGCCCTCAGCCCCCGCCGCACGCACGCAGGCACGGGGGCGGGGCGGGCGGGGCGGGGCGGGGCGGGCCTGGTCGGTCATGTTGTCGGCGTCGCGGAACTGGGCGGCGGCGAGGCGGACGGGCTCGGCGTAGTCGGCCTCGGCGGCCCCGCCCGAGGCGAGCTCGACGAGGTAGCCCAGCGCCACGTTGCGCAGGGCGCGCCGGCCCTTGGAGGCGGCGTCCACCGCGTAGGGCCCCCGCGGGGCGTTCTCGCAGTACACCCGCAGCAGCTCGTCGCGCAGCGCCGAGGCGATCTGGCGGCGGCAGCGGCGGGAGACGGCGTGGATGGCGGCGGGGTCGACGGGGGCGGGGGCCATGAGCTGGGCGATGTAGGACTCGGAGGGGAGGGAGAGGAGGGCGGCGAGGAGGCCCTTGGCGCTCTCCTCCGGGGCGGCGAGGGCCTCGGCGAGGACGGCGCGCAGGGCGCCGAGGTACGCCGCGTCCAGCTCCGCCGCGCTCCCCGCCTGCTCGGCGGCCACCATCCGCAGCATCGTCGCCGCGGCGAGCTGCTGGGCGGCGTCCCAGCGGTTGAAGCCGTCCGAGTCGCGCGCCATGCGGAAGAGCAGGTCGCCCTCCAGCGGCGAGGCGAGGCGCTCGGGGTCGAACTTGAGGGCGACGGGCGCCGAGAAGGAGCGGAGCAGGGAGGGCACGGGGGCCTCCTCGAAGCCGGCGAAGGTCCAGCTCTGCTCCCCCTCCTTGAGCTCGAGCACCGCCTCCGTGGCCCCCGCCTCCATCCCCGCCGGCACGGCCCCCGCGACGATGCGCAGTGGCGAGTCGGCGCCCGTGCTGCGGTCGAGCAGGGCGATCCGCACGGGGATGTGCAGGTTCCTCTTGCTCTCCGCCGGCTGGTTCGGCGTCGCCGGGTGCCGCTGCGCCAGCGTCACCGTGAACGTCCCCGCCGCCGCGTCGCTGCGCCCCGCCCCGCTCAGGCCGGCGCACGATCGGGGCGGGGGCGGGGCCCGGGGCGCACTGGGAGGTTGAGGCGGTGAGGACGGGGGTGCCGGACTGGGAGTACCAGGTCTTGAACTGGGTGAGGTCGACGCCGGAGGCGTCCTGCATCGCGCCCGCGAAGTCCTCGATGGTCACCGCCTGCCCGTCGTGGCGGGCGAAGTAGAGGTCCATGCCCCGCCGGAACGCCTCGGCCCCCACCAGCGTGTGGATCATCCGCACCACCTCCGCCCCCTTCTCGTACACCGTCGCCGTCTGCAGCGGCGCGCGCTCAGCGGGGCGGGGCGGGGCGGGGCAGGGGGGGAGGGGCGGGGGCGTGGGGCGGGGGCGGACGTAGAAGTTGTTGATCTCGATGTACTGGTCGGGGCGGACGGGGTGGGCCATGGGGGAGGCGTCCTGGGGGAACTGGGCGAGGCGGAGGCGGTTCACGTCGGAGATGCGCTTGAGGGCGCGCGAGCCGCCCAGCATGTCCCCGGAGAACTCCTGGTCGCGGAACACCGTGAGGCCCTCCTTGAGGGAGAGCTGGAACCAGTCCCGGCACGTCACACGGTTCCCCGTGTAGTTGTGGAAGTACTGCCGCCCGCCCCCTCCCGTCGGCCCCGGCCGGCTCGGCTCGGCGCGGGGCGGGGCGGGGCGGGGCGGGGCGGGGGGGACCTCGTGGCCGATGACGGACTGCACGGCGTCGAAGTCGCCGTCGGTGGCGGTGCGCGGGTCCGCCAGGACGTACTTGTCGTTGAAGATGTTCAGCCCCTTGTTCTCCATCGCCCCCATCGTGAAGTCCGACACGGCGACGACCATGTACCTGCCCGCCCCGCCGGCGTCAGCCGCGACGAGCCGGACGGGGCGGGGCGGGCGGGGCGGACAGGTCGAGGTCGTACTCGAGGCCGTAGCGCTCCTCGTCCCAGCGCATCGAGTCCTTGAGGGCCTGCACCGCGTGCCCCACCTGGCCCTCCTTCCCCGCCTCCACGAAGAAGTGCAGCGCGACCTCCCGCCCCGAGCCCGTCGTGTACGTGTCCGCCACCTTCGCCAGCCGCCCCGCCACCAGCGCGAAGAGGTAGCTCGGCTTCCGGAAGGGGTCCTCCCACCGCACGAAGTGCCGGCCCCCCTCCAGCTCCCCGCTCTCCACCGGGTTCCCGTTCGACAGCTGCGCCGCCCGCCTCGGCCGGGGAGCCCCGGGGAGGCGCGCGGCGGGGGCACCAGGTACGGGTACTTGGACTTGTCCGCGATGACCGTCGTCGTGAAGATCGCCATGTTGTCGGGCCTGCCGGGTGGCGGGGTCGGGGGCGGGGGGCGGGCGGGGTCGGCGGGGCGCAGGGCGGCACCGGTCGTGGAAGAAAGTGATGCGGCGGAAGCCCTCGGCCTCGCACTGCGTGCAGAAGTTGCCGCTCGACTTGTAGAGCCCCGTCAGCGTCGTGTTCTCCTGCGGCTTGATCCGCGTCTGGATCTCGAGGGTGAAGGAGGCGGCGGCGGGCGGCTGGGCGATGGCGAGCTTGTGCTCGGTGACGGCGTAGTCGACGCCCTCCACGAGCCGCTTCCCGTCGATGGCGACGTACGCGCACTCCATCGCCTCCCCGTCGAGCACCAGCGGCGGCCGCCCCGCCAGCCCCTCCCGCGCCTTCAACACCGACTTCGCCGTCACGAGCGTCACCTGCGCACCCCGCGCTCGTCGGGGCGCTTCACGCGGGGCGCATGCAAGCGCGCCGGCTGACCTCCTCGCCGAGCTCGAACTTGAGATCGACGGTGTCGAACTGGTAGTCGAGGGGCTTGTAGTCCTTCAGATAAATCGTCCGCACCACGGACGCCTCCTCCGCGAGCTTCTGCGCCTCCACGAGCGCCGGCGGCACCGTGGCTGTCGCGCCGGACTCCGCCGCCTCGCATCGCGGCACCACGCGGAACTCTCGCAGGTTGCCTGCGCTCGAGTCCGGCGTCAGCACGCCGCAGCGCGGGCACAGGGGCGCGACCACGTGCGCACGGGCAGATGAGTGGCCGAGGAGTGCGGGACGCCGAGCCTGCCCAAGAAACGTGGAAGCGGACGAAGAGAGGGGCTGCGCTCCGCTCGAGAAGACGGCCCGCCGTGCGGCGGAAATGGCGGCGGCGTGCTGAACGTGGGGCCGTGCCAACGCCCTCAGGTGGGGCGCGGCAATCATGCGGAGGTTCACCACGCGGCCGGCGAGCGGCACGCTGAAGGCCGTGCGATCCGCCATCTTCTTAGGAGGGGCGGGAGTAAGGATGGGTATAGGAAGATCAAACATGGCGCGGCTCTTCGCCCTCGTTGCGTACACGGCGCTGCTGCTTGCCGCGCATGCGCTCGCTACATCCCCTCACGACCCCGACCCGCGCGAGCCGTACCTATACTTTTCGGAGCGCCTTTCGGAGCAGCTGGCCGCGGATGCCACCAGCTCCGAATTTGCGAGGTCCGGCGCTGGATTCGAATTCGGCTTTCGTTTATGAAACATAGATGTTCGAATTCCTCGCAGTCGAGCGCTCGCTACGGCGCATGTCGCCGTCGCGCGCGCCTTCTCTAAACAGCAAGCGGCGGCGCTCTCACCGAAGATGACCGCGCTGCTTCCTGCGAGCACGCTCCACGCAATCTTCTACCAGCTCTATTCTCTCTGCCGCACGCGGTACGAGCTCACGCCGTTTCTGAACAATGTATTCGAGGTGCGCTTGATCGCGTATATCGTGGTTGATTGTAAAGCGTATCATGTCTCATGACATGCAGGAAGCTGCGCGATTCGACGAGGTGCGGAGCCGCGCAGTCCCTGCGCCGCGATTGCGTCGCAGAAGGAGCCTCTTGGAGCGCGGGGCGGCGGCGCATTACGATTTAGCGCGGGGCGGCGGCGCATTACGGCACGGGGGCGCAGGTGGAGGCACGGATAGCCCTGGAACGCGGGCGCGCCGCGGCACAGGAGATGCTTGCGGATCGCGTGAGCGACGGTTCCCTCATCCTGCGGATGGTTCGGCGCGCTTTGCTCTGCGCACGTGCGCTTGCTGACCTCGTCCCAGTACAAGTTCAAGCGCTCGCCGGGGCGCTGGCGCCCTGTCCCGCCTCTCTACCTCACGACGCGTGCGGGACCGTCCCTCTCGTGCAGTCAGAGCGCCGACTGGCAGGGACCAGCGGGCATCACGGGCTGGGGGCGGGTGGCCCCATTCAACGCCGGGCCGATCCCCTTCAGCCTCGGCGGCCCACCCAGCCTTGACGGCATGCACTAGTAAGTCTCCCGCGATCGGGGGCCCGCTTCTCGCGCCGAGCGCTGATCGCGGTCCCGGGCCGCGCAGCGCGCTGGCGGTGAACCTGACGCGCTCGCACGGCGGCGCGCACAGCGCCTACCGGACCCCCGAGGACGAGGAGCGCGTCGTCTACTGGTCCGCACCTCGCGCGCTCCTCCGGCCGCGCCGCGCCCGCGGCCGCGCCGCGCCGCGGGCGCGTCCAGCCGGCGCGCGCAGGCACTTTGCCGGGTTTCCGGCGGCGCTGCAGCTGCTGGCGGGGCGCTGGCGCGGGCGCGGCGGCTGCCGGTGGCGGAGGCGGCGCGGCTGATGGCGCTGGTGGCGGCGGCGGTGGCGGACGCGCAGGTCGAGACAAGCCGCAACGAGGACCTCCACGACGCCTGGCGCCCCGTCTCCGCCATCCGCGCCGGTCCCCGCCAGGCCCCGCCACCACCCGCCCCGCCCGTTCCTCTCCTCCGCCCCCGACGCGCCTCCTCGTGGCGGGGCAGGGATCCCCTCGAACCCCTTCGCGGGAGGCCTGCAGGACGGCGCCTGGCGGCCCTTCATGGACGCGTTCAGCCGGGAGTACCCCTCGGGCCACGCCGCCCGCGTCGCCGCCGCCTTTCGGCGCGCCCCGTGCTCCCGCGCCGGCGCCGGGGCCGGGGGCGACCTCGGGCGGGGCGCAGGGCGGCGGAGCTTTTCTTCGGGACGGACCGCCTCGCCTTCAACTTCACCCCGCCCGCCCCGCCGCCCTCCCGTCCGCATCGTGCGCCCCGGCCGCGGCGCGCTCCCCGGCGGGCGCGCGGGGGCGAGGCGGGGCGGGGCAGCGGGCGCGGGCGTACGCGTCCCTCTCGGAGGCGGCCGACGAGGCCTACCGTAGCCGCCTCTTCGCCGGCGCGCCCCGCCCGCCCCGCCCCGCGCCCGCCCAGCCCCGAGCCCCGCCCGCTGCAGGCGTCCACTTCCCCTTCAGCCTTGCCGACGGGCGGCGGGCGGGACTCCACGCCGCCAAGATCGCGTTCGACGCCCTCGGGGCCCCGGGGCGGCGCCCCGCACCGAGCCGCCCGTGCCGGGGCAGGGCGCTGCGGAGGCGGGGACGGGGGGGCGGAGGTGGTTGCGCAGTGGCACGCGGCGGAGGCGCTGCCGGCGGGCCCCTGGCGGCGGCCCGACCCCGACAGCGCGGCGGCGGAGGGCACCTTCCCCCTCCTCCCCGAGGCCGCCGGCGGGGAAGGCGGCCGAGGCGCCTCCCCGCCGGCGGCCGGCCTCCTCCGCGGCAGCTGCGGCCACGGCATAGGGAGTGCGTGATCGCGATGGGTAGGCTAGACAGCGTGCGACACTTGATTCGAAGGCAGGCTAGCGTGCGGGGCGGCGGGCGGGGCCGGGGTCGGGGGCCCAGGGCTGGCGGCACTGGGGGCAGCGCTTGAGCTGTATGACGGCGTAGGAGGCGCAGGGGCGGTGGAAGCTCGCCCCGCAGCCCAGCGGCCCCTCGTGCGTGTACAGCTCCTTCCGCGACGGCGCCGCCCCGCCCGCCCCCAGCGGCCCCAGGCACGACCCGCACCGGCCCCGCAGCTCTGCACACAGTCAGGAGAAGAGCGGAGGAGGGGCGGAGGCCGCTCGCACCGGCGGGAGCGCTGGAGGAGGCGGCGCCTTCGCGGGAGGGCGGGCGCGGGGCCGGGGGCCGCGCGGGGGCGGGGGCGGGTCCGGGGGAGGCCCCGCGGGCGACGACCTCGCTGGTGTGCAGGAGGAAGAGCCAGGAGCCCGGCGGGCCGTCCTGCTTCCCCCGCGCCTGCGCACGCGTCGTGCGTCGGGCGGGAGGCCAGGGAAGGGGCGGGGCGGGGGCGGACGCGGCCGAGGGCGCGGAAGCAGCCGCTGCAGGAGACGCTCCACAAGTCGAACAGCGTCCCGTTCCCCGTCCGCGCCCGCGTCAGCTGCGCCTCCAGCCTGCGCCGACCCGCTCGGGGGAGCTCCAAACAAGGCGCCGGCGGGGCGGACCGGACGCGGGGGTAGAGAGAGGAGAGAAGGTCGTTGAGGTCGGCGTGGGGGTACGCCTCCGCGTGCTTCACGAGGGGCCGCCCGCAGCCGCCGCACGCGTACGAGAGCGCCCCCGAGCCCGTCGAGGCCCCGGACCCCAGCCCGAGGCCCGGGCGCGGCCCCGACGCCCCGGCCGCCCCGCCCCGCGGCCGCTGGCTCTCGAGCGAGGGCGGGCCCTCGGGCGGCACGGGCGTCGGCGAGGCGCGCGGGGCCTCCATGAGGGGCGCCGAGCGCGGCCGCCCGATCTCCCCAGAGACGGGGCCCGCCGCCGGGCCGCGCCGGCCTCCTCCGGAGCGGCGCCTGGCGGCGTGCTCCCGTGCACGCGCACGCTGCCCGTGTCCGAGTCGCTCTGCGCCGCCGCTCGGGCGCCGGCGGGGGCGGCGGGGGCGGCGCGGGAGAGCGCACGTCTTCTGCGGTTCTGGTGCCGGCGGCTTCTGCGGCGGCGGCCTCCGCAGCCTCAGCGGCGGCGGCGGCGGCGGAAGCCTCGAAACCAGTGGCGAGGCGGCGGGCGGGGCTGCTGAGGAGGGACTGCTCGAGGTTCGCTGCGGCGGCCGGCGAGGGGCGGCGGGCGGGGAGGAGGCGGGGAGGGGCGGCGGGGCGGGGCGGGGTGGCGGCGGCGGAGCGTGGCGGGGCGGGCGGGGCGGGGAGGCGGGGCCCTCGGGCCGAAGAGGAGGCGGCGCGGTGGTCGAGGTCCTCCGAGAGGGAGATGCGCTTGCGCAGGCGGCGCCCGCCCGGCGAGGCCGCCCCGCCGCCCCCAGGGGCCGCACGGGGAGCCCTCCACGGAGGCCCCCGCGGGGGCCGCCGAGGCCGGCCCTCGCCCGGCGGCGGGGCACGGGCGAGCTCCGCCGCCGCAGCGCAGCGGCGAGGCCGGGGGAGCGCAGCAGCGGCGGGGCGGGAGCACGAGCGCCCCTCCGCGAGCGCCTCGGCCGAGGGCGGGCGCGAGAAGCGCGCGGGCGGCTGCGCCGGTCCCGAGGGGCCGTCCGTGGAGTCGGGCGCCCCGCCGGCCTGGCGGGGCTCTGCGAGGAGAGGCCGGCCCGTGGGGCGTCCGGGGCGGAGGCGGCGGCCGCCCCGCGGCCCGCTCGGGGCTCGACCCGCCGCTCTCCAGCTGAGGGGAGGAGGCCGGGTGCCGGCGGGCCGGGGCGGCGGGCCCCCCGCGGGCTCGTCGGGGCGGGGCCCGTAGCGCTCGCGGCGAAGATTCTGGGCGAGCTCGCGCAGCTGCCGCCGCTTGGCCGCCGCCGCCCCTTCCCCCGGCCCCGCCGGCGGGCTCGCCAGCACGATCTCCGCCTGCGTCCGCCGCCGCCCTCCCGCCCCGCCGGCGACGGCGGCGCCGGCGCGGCCGCCGCCGGCGAGAGGGCGGCGCGTCCCCGACGCTGCGGCGGCGGGCCATGCCCGGGAGGGCGGCTCGGGCGCCGGCGAGGCGGGGCTCTGAGGGGCGTCGGAGCTGCTCCGCCGGCGTAGGCGCGCCCCGCCGGGAGGCCGTCCGGCGAGGGCGGGCTCAGGGCGGAGGGCGAGGGGGCCTCCTGCAGGGAGGGCCCGCCTCGGGGGCAGGCGGCGGGGCGGGCGGCGGGGCGTCGGCGGCCGCCTCCGGGGCGTCCGCCTCGTGGCGGAGGCGTATGGGGCGGCCCATGGCCTCCAGGCTCCGCTCGTAGCCCCTGCGGGGCGCATGAGGGGCGCCGCGGCGGGGCGGGGACGGGCGCGGCGGACGGGGGCGGACCGCAGGGTCTCGACGACGGCCTCCATGGCGGGCCGCCGCGCCGGCTCCTGCGGGGCCTCAGCGCCGGCGGGCGGGCGCGAGGCGGCGGGGTGCAAGCGGGCCTGGTGCCAGCACTGCTCGATGATGGAGCGGAGGACGGGGTCGGCGGTGGCGGGGATCGGCAGCCGCTTGCCCCGGTCCAGGACGAACCTGCCACCCGGTGACTCCCCGGGGCTGAGCGGGGGGGCGAGGGGCGCCAGACCGCTCGATGGCGCGCTCCTCCTTGGCCTCCTTGAAGGGGACCTCGCGGGTCACGATCTGGCGGCGCCGCGTGAGGCCGGCGGGGGCGGGGGGCGCGGGGGCGGAGGGGGCGGGGGGCGTGCCTCCCAGAGGAGGGTGCCGAAGCTGAAGACGTCGCTCTTGGCGGTGTAGGGGCGGAGGTCCATCACCTCGGGGGCCATCCACGGGTAGCTCCCCACGATCTCCCGCCCCGAGGCCCCCGCCCCCGCCCCCGCCGTCGCCCGCTTCACCGTCGCCAGCCCGAGGTCCCCCAGCTTGGCGACGAGCTCGGGGCGCCACCGCACCATCACGTTCAGACTCTTGACGTCCCGGTGCAGCACCGGCCGCAGCTGGTTGTGCATGAACGAGAGCGCGCACGCCACCTGCCGCGCGATCCGCACGCGCGCCAGCAGCGGCAGCTCCCGCCGGCTCGCCAGCACAGCGCCCAGGTCCTCGTCCATCTGCCGCCGGCCGCGTCGGCGACGGCGGGCGGCCCGCGGGCGGGGCGAGCGAGCGCACGCGCTCCATGACGAGGCGGAAGGGGGACTTGGCCGTCTGGACGCCGATGACCTGCACGACGTACTCCGAGCGCAGCGACGCCTGCGTGTCCAGCTCGTCCAGGAAGTCCTCCAGCTCGCTCGAACTCGCCCCCCAGTGCAGCTCCTTGATGGCGCATGGCTCTCCGAAGTACGTGCCGGCCCACACGACCCCATACGCGCCGCTCGCAATGCGCGCCCCTGTAGAATTGCGCGCGTAAGCGTCGGCGGCGGCGACAGCGCCGCCTCCCGCCACGGAGTACGCTCCTGGCCAAGCTTGCGAGCGCGCTCCGCACCTTTGATCAGATACGCGGGATTAACCTCCAGCGACCTCATCTTGCTCGACTCGCTTCACCGCAAGCGCTCTCGCGGCGGCCAGCACTGGTAACCGCCGGAGCGCGAAAGGCGCTTGCAACCAATGCTAGTAACTCATGGGAGCTGTACCCGCTGTACCCGCGCTGTACTTTGGGAGCCCCGGGTTCCGTCCAACCGGGCCTGCGAGGCAGTCGCTTGAAACCTGCCGTGCTGTACCCCAGAGACCCGGGTACGCCACGCGACGCGACAAGTGGGGAGTGCCTGCGACAAGTGGGGAGTGCCCGCGACGCGACAAGTGGCGAGTGCCTGGCCGGCGCAAAGGAGTCGAAGAGCTCAGCGGGGCGGCGCCAGCCAGGGAAAAGCCAGGAGTGGACGGGGCGAAGCGTTTGAGCGGCGTTGCGGCAGCGATGTCGCGCGTTTTCGTTTCCAACGTGTCGCCTTCAGTCTCGGAAGCCAACCTCAACGAGTTCTTCTCGTTCTGCTCCAGCGGATCGTGGATCAAGCTGCAACTGCACGGAACGTACGCACTGCTCGCGGCCGCTGACATTCCCGTTCACAGCCCCGCTGAACATCCTGTCACAGTGCCCCGGATGGTTCGCGTAGCTACGTCGTTGAATTCGGAGCCGACGCTTCTGCAAGCATCGCTGTCCTTCTGAACGGTTCGTGCCAGCTCGATCGTGCGCTCACGTTCGCTTGCTCACGAAAGCCGCAGGCACGGAGTTGCTGGTAGCTCCCGCTTTGTTTGCGCGCTCCGCCGTGCCGCGGGCTCACTTCTTCGTGCAGGACCGCAAGATAGCGATATCGCCTACGATACCGCCGCCCCCAACGGTGTCGCACGCTCCGGCTGCGGTTAGTTCTAGCCCGCAGCCCCTCGCAACAGTTCCTCCAGGATCAGCCCCCCTTGCGCCGTATCCGTCTTCGGGAGCCCCCGTGAACGTGAACCCTAACAAGGTTCGGAAGTTGGCGCCTCCTGTTTCCAACGCCTCATCGCTTTGTATGCAGGCGGATGAGGTGGCCAGGACGCTCTACGTTGGAAACATCGCGAACAGCATCACGGACGAGCAGCTCCGCCAGTTCTTTTCGGTCTTTGGCAAGATTGTCTTTCTCCGTGTTGCTGGGCAGGAGGTGCCGAGGCTGGAGCTGTGAGCACCGCGTCCGCCGCTGACAACTCTGCAGTCGTCGAACCTCAGCCGCTATGCCTTTGTGGAATTTGAACAGCTGTTCATGGCGGACACGGCCCTCGCCGCGAACGGGACGCTCCTCGGCGGCAACGCCCTCAAGTGAGCGTGCCGCCTCCGCCCGCTGGCGCACCGCGGGCCGACGCGGCGCAGGGTGATGAAGTCGAAGAACCCTTTGGTCAAGAAGCCCGAAGAGATTGGGGGGCCCAAGACGGTTAGCAGCGCGATGCGCGAGGTCGAGAAGGCCCGCGTCCGCCTTGAGCGCAAGCTCGCCGGCCTGCCTCCGCTCACCCCGGAAGAAGAAGGTTCGTTTGCCCCGCGCCGCCCTCGCGCCCACCGCTAACGGCCGCGCAGAGCGCATGTTCAGCGGCTCGAGCGGGCCGGAAAATGCGAGGCCATCGCCGCCCGACCGGGATCGCCGCATGCCGCGCAGCCCGCCGCCACCTAGGAGGCGCTCGCGGGAACGCAGCCGGTCTCGGGACTGGAGGCGCAGCCGCAGCCGCGACCGCAGCCGCGACCGCAAGCGGAGCCGGAGCAGGAGCCGCCGCAGGTCCGCTACCCTGCCGCCCTCGCGTGCCGCCGGCGGAGGGCTGAAGGCGCCGGCTCAGGTCGCCCGGGCGGGATCGCAAGCGGTCGCGGAGCCGGAGCCGGTCGCGGGATCGCAAGCGTGACGACAAGTCCCGGGACGAGAGGGACAAGTCGCGCAAGGACGACGAGAAGAAGGAGCGCAAGGACGACGAGAAGAAAGATCGCAAGGACGACGGGAAGAAAGATCGGAAGCGCAGCAGGTCGAAGAGCCGGGACAGGGACCGGAAGCGCGACAAGGACGACAAGAAGAAGGACGAAACCAAAGAGGAGAGGGAAGCTCGCAGGTGCGCGGGGATTCGGGGGCGCGCGCGACTGGAATGCCGGCGTGACCCCTTCGCCGCGCAGGGAAAAGCGTAGGAAAGAGAAGGAGGAGAAGCGGGCGAAAGAGAAGGAGAGCAAGGAGGGGGGCAAGGCCGAGGGCGGGGACGGCGCCAAGCCTGCCGAAGCGCTCGCCGACAAGCCTGCCGAAGCACCTGCAGACAAGCCTGCCGATGCGCCCGCCGCGGAGCCAGCCAAGGCGGAGTAGGCAGCGAACCCTTCAGGGCCTGTACTTTCAGATTTACACATGTCGTCAATACATGCCTGCAGTTGGTGCCTATAGCTCGCTCCACAAGACCGCGGCTGGCTGCTCGCTCGGCACCCTTCTCAGACGGGCTGCTCCCAGGCGTCCGCGAGCTGCGCCGGCGCGTCCTCGGGTCGGGGAGGGGGGGGGGGGGGGGGGGGGGGCGTGGACGGGGGGGGGGGCGGGAGCGCACGGAGCGGGCGGCGGCGTGCTTGAGGGCGGCGTACTGGGCGAACGCCTCCCGCATCTCCCGGGCCACCGAGTCCTGCAGCGCGCCTCGCACGGGCCCCGCCGCCGGCGGCCGCTCGCGGGGCGGGGGCGCGCCTGGAAGCCCTTGACCTCGCCGCGCAGGCGGTCGCAGTAGGCGTCGTAGGAGAGCATCGCCGCCTCCTCTTGCCCCTCAAGCTGCCCGCCCCCGCCGCGCCCCCTCAGCGCCCGCAGCCGGCGTCCGATCGCCCCGCCGCACCCGCGCGATCTCCGACTTGAGGCGCGCCTCCCGCAGCGCGCGCCGCTCCTGCGGGGCGTCGGGCGGCGGCGAGCGGGGCGGCTGAGCTCGGGGCGGGGCTACGCGTTAGCCCCCGAACCTGGACAGCGACGCCGTGGAGGGTGTAAGACGCGAGGCGGTCGCTCATGCTCTCGATGAGGGACCAGTGGCCCGACTCGGTCATGGCGGAGAGGCGCTTCTTGTCCTGGCGCAGGGGCACGTCGAGGCGCTCGATGCGGAGCAGGCGGCGCTGGCGCTCGCGCTCGGCCTCCCGGAAGAAGGCGTCCACGCCCTCGAAGTCGGCCAGCGCGTCCGCCAGCGCCGCCTCCCCCTCCATCGCCTCCTGCAGCTCCGCCCGCCCCTCCGCCCGCGTGCACGCCGCCGCCCGCCGCAGCGCCGCCTCGTGCGGCCGCGCCGGCGGCCCGGGGGCGCCCTCGGCGGGGGCGCCCGGGGCGGAGGCGGCGGCGGCGGCGCCGGCGTCGGCCTCGTAGGCGGCGAGGTCGTCGAAGGCCCCCGCCAGCTTCTCCAGCTCCCGCTGCAACTCTGCCCGCCCCCGCCCGCCCCTCAGCAGGGGAGGAGGGGGCAGGGGGCCGGGGACGGGCACGGGAGCGGATGCGGGCGACGGCCTGGAGCGGGGCGGCGAGACGCTTGACGTGCTCGCCGAGGCCGCGCAGGTACGCCTGCGTCGCGCCCCACGCTGCGTCCTCGAACGGCCGCTCCGGGATCGACGGCAGGAGCCCGAGGTGCTTCTGGAAGCGGATCGCTGTGCGGGGGGCGGTCAGGCGGGGCGGGCGGCGGGCGGCGGGGGGCGGGGGGCGGGGGGCGGGGGGCGGGGGGCGCGGGGCACCCATGTCGTCGGAGACGCTGGCGACCTCCTCGAGGGAGAGGACGCGGGGCAGGGCCGGCGGGCCCGCCGCCGCGTGCATGTTCCCCTTCACCTCCGGCCGCTCCAGCGCCAGCGCCACCAGGTAGTCCTGCCCGCCCCTCGCTCCCCGGCCCCCCGGCGGCAGGCGGGGAGGGCGGACGGGGCGCGTGAGGAAGCACTCGAGGTCGAGGAGGCGGCCAAGCTCGGCGTGCCGCGCGCAGCGCCGCAGGAACGCCTCGCACCGGCGCCGCCGCGACTCCAGCAGCGCCGGCGTCACGTTCACGATCCGCTCCGCTGCCCGCCCCGCCGTCAGCCGCCGAGCGCCCCGCCGGCGAAAAGAGAGGGCGCGTTCAACGGGCGAGAGAGGTTGGCGAGAGCTAGAAACGGGATCTGGTGTCAACGTGTGCGCGAGGGGGACGGTGTGCACATGCGGCGGCGAGGGGGTCCATGTCCACATCCTATTTTCGGAGTCAGATTCTGTTTAGCAGCGGCTGCGAGGCGGGCGGAAGCTTTCCTCGTGGATGGGGAGGATGATCCAGGGGCGCGAGGCGACGAGCAGCTCCCGCAGCTTCTGGATCTCGTACGTCAGCCGCCGCACCGCGAAGCGCTTCGGCCCGCTCGGCGTCTGAACCTGGCGCGCGGCTCACAAGAGCGGCCGCGCGGCCCCGACCGGGCGCCTCGCTTCAAGGCGCTCAGCGCACGGTTGTCTCGATGAGGAAGCTGATCTCAACGCTCTGCAGCGGCGCCAGCCTCTCCTTCGGAAAAATTATTCCTCTCCTCTCGAATATGATGATCAGGCACGAGCGGTTCTTACCATGATCACTCCCAACAAATCACCCAGCGGTCCTGCGCGATGCGCGATCAAATGCGCGGCGTGGGTGCGCGACGCGGGGCGCGGACCCGTGCGCTGGTGGCTCTGCGGATGAGGCCGTCAGCTCTCGGCGTCAGCGCCGGCTGCGGGCGCGGCGCACCTCCTCTCCGCTGTCGATTTTCTTGACCTCGGTTCCTGACAACCTCAGCTCGACAGAGGAAGCGGTCGAGAGCAAATCGCTCAGCGAGTTGGGGTCGGGCTGTGGGAAGAGGGAGCAATTAGGGTCCTCGAATGTATTTACAAGCACTGCTCTACGAGTTCCGGAATTCGCTCGCTCGCCTGTGGCGGGGGCGACAGGCCGCGGCGCAAGCGCGAGTGCGCAGCGGTCGTCTCCTCGCTGCCCGGCTCCGGCTGGGGGATGGCGCCCTCGTCCTCGCCGGTCTCCTCTGCCAGCTGCAATGTATGAGCGTGTACCGGTGCGCGGGGCTCTGGCGCGCGGGGCTCGGGCGCGTACAAGGGCTTCCGGGCGAAGTCCGAGCCGTTCGGCGCGCTCCCGATCGTCTTCGCTCAGCAGCTCCTGCTTCGTGCGCTCCTGTACGGCACCTGCGCGACCCGTACGCGGACTACGGATCAGCGATCGAGTGGAAAACGTTCAGAGATCCGTACGCCGATCGCACCGCGCTCGGCGAACTCCTTCGCGGCGTCGCGCAGCTTCTGCGCCTCGTCGTCGGTGCTCTGCTGCATTTGTTGCATCTGTCCTCGCCGACGTAGTGTGCGCGTACCCCCCAACCGCCAGGCCTGGCAGGCCAGGCGGCCTGGCGAGCCAAAATGCACACACTGCCGCCCCTCGTGGGCAGTCCTCGGGGCAGCGAAGAGAGGCCCGACACGACAGCGGGTAATAACTCCCCCCGCTGAACTTGGATCGGGTGGGCGAACTCTCCGCGCAGGGTCTTCAGATCGACCGCGCTCGCTCATACCGGTGCGTGTGTGTGTGACATGACGATCCCTTTATAGCCTAGAAGTACCTCGCGGCCCCTGCCGAGGAAATTTTGCGCACGCTGCGCCCTTAGGTCGGTCCAGCGAGACTACTGTCCAGCTTGTCTTTACCTACCAGTTAGCTGGATACACCCGCCCACGCTGCGCCTTGTGGGTCGGTCCAGCGAGACTACTATCTACTAGGCTAGCTTGTCTTTGCCCACCAGTTAACTCAGACCGGCCCCTGAGCCGGACAGTCCCGCACTCTACCTACCAGTTCGCTTTCAAGAGACCGCCCCTGAGCCACACTGAGCCGCCCGTCCGCGCCGCAGGCGTTTTCACCGCGCCGCGTCGAGGGGGACCCATCGCGTGGTGTGACTACGCCGAGGCTCGCAACCATGGGCGGAGGGCGTTTGTCGAGTGCCGATGATTTCTATCATGGATGGGTTTGTCCCTGTTGCGCGGCGTGTTCCGCTTCGAGCTAAGGAACGCTGCAGCTGAGGAACGCTGAGGCGCATATCAAGAAGCGGCAGTACGGAGCTGCGATTGTAGAGGTGCGCCGCACAAGAGCCCGCCCTGCCGGCAGCGCCCCGCCGACCGCTGACCCTCGCGCAGTACTCGAAAGCACTGGCCCGTTCTCTGTCGAGCTCGGGTCCCGCGCGCCCGCCGCTGACCACCGCCGCAGAAAATCAAGATGTCCAAGTCGTGCTTGCTAGCAAGGTGAGGGCGGGGGCGGGGGGGCGGGCGGGTGGAGGGGGCGGGGCGCGAGCGGGGCGGCAGGGCGCGGTGCCACATGATCCTGGGGGACGTGGCGAAGGCGCACGCGGACGCGGAGAAGGTGCTGGAGGACGACCACGAGTACACGCCGGGTCTCCTCGCCCTCGCCGAGATCTACTTCGTCATGGGCAAGCTCAACCAGTCGCGCCTCTACTACGCGCGCGGCCACAAGCTGCGGCCCTCGAACAAGCTGTTCCAGGAGGGCATCCGCCGCGTCGACGAGCGCGTGCGCGAGATCGTCGAGAACCCCAAGCTCGCCACCTCCCAGGGCGCGCCCCCTCCCCGGCCCCGGTCCCAGCCCCGCCCCGCTCACGGGGGCGCAGACTGGGGCGCCCAGTCGGCCATCAAGCCGCCCTGCATCGTCCGCACGCCGCTCTACGACTCGACCTCCACCCCGCGCTTCGGCACCCGCGCCACCTGACCCCGCGCCCCTCCCGCCTGCCCCAGCCCTCCGGATCCACTCCGCTGGCGCCGCCCCGCCCTCTGCGGGGGTGCGCCCTTTTTGAAGGCCCTGCTCCGTGTAGATTCCACCTGCACTACTCCCTTTGCTTTTCCGTCTCGATCGATAAGTCTGCCTAGCCTAGTAGGTTATGTAAAGCGAATGTATTGTACTGTGAACGTTTATGGTAGCATCCGGCGAGGCCGGCACTAGGCGCACGCGACGCCCTTCGCGCGAGGCGACTCAGGTGGCAGACGACACCATACGATACCGATAGGGACTGGGATGGGAGGGGGATGCGGTGGCGGGGCGGGGCTGGCGGGGCGCGGCTCAGGCGACGGCCTCCGGGGCGGGCTGCTGGGGCGGGGGGGCCTGGTGGGCGGAGCGGGCGCGGGCGGCGGTGCGGGCGCGGGCGTCGAGGTGCATGACGAGGGAGGAGACGTCGGCGGGGAGACGCCCCCGACGCGCCCCGCCTGGCCCACCGTCAGCGGCCGCACCTGCCGGCCGTCCGCCCCGGTCAGCGCGCCCCGGGCGCCGGCGCGGGGGCGGGGCGCGGCGGGGCGCGCGCCTTCTGGAGCTTCTCGCGGGCCTCCATGCACATCGTCGTGATCGCCATGTAGTCCACGTCGTCGGGGATGCGCCGGTTCCCCGACCGGCTCAGCTGCGCATGCTTGTCAGCGCGCGACCGGTGCGGAGCGGCGGGGTGGCAGGGGGGCGCCAGCAGGCGGGCGGGCCTGGTTGATGAGCTCCTTCTGGCGGCCGATGTAGCCCTTGTACTTGATCTCAATCTCGGCGCCCTCCTTCTCCTCCTCCTCGAGGGCGCCGTCGGCGAGGCCGAAGCGCTCGAGGTCGGCGTAGTGGAAGCCCGGGCGGGCGAGCAGCTCCTCGAGGGTCACCGCGTTGCGCACCACCTGGCCCTCCGCCTCGAGCCGCGCCGCCACCGCCTCGCTCTGCTTCACCCGCACGCTGCGCAGGCGCGCGAGCTCGCCCTCGATGGCGGCGCGCTTGGCCTCGAGGCGCGCCCAGCGGCGGTCGTCGACGAGGCCGAGCTCGCGGCCGAGGGGCGTCATGCGCTGGTCGGCGTTGTCGGAGCGGAGGACGAGGCGGTGCTCGGAGCGGGAGGTGAGCATGCGGTACGGCTCCCGCAGGTCCTTGGTGCACAGGTCGTCGATGAGGGTCCCCATGTAGGACGACTCGCGCGGCAGCACCACCATCTCCTCTCCCCGCGCGAAGCGCGCCGCGTTGATGCCGGCCAGGATCCCCTGCGCCGCCGCCTCCTCGTACCCCGTCGTCCCGTTCAGCTGCCCCGCGAAGAAGAGCCCCTCCACCGCCTTGGTCATCAGCGTCGGCTGGCACTGCGCCCCGCCCCGCCCCCTCAGCGCCCCGCGGCGGCGCCGCAGGGCGGGGGGGGCGGGCCTGGGTGGCGGGGATGAAGTCGTAGTCGACGGCGTAGGCGGGGCGGAGCATGACGGCGCGCTCGAGGCCGGGGAGGGTGCGGAGCATGGCGAGCTGGAGGGACTCGGGGAGGCCGGTGGAGAAGCCCTGGACGTAGATCTCGGGGGTGGTGAGGCCCTCGGGCTCCAGGAAGATCTGGTGCGAGTCCCGCTGCGCGAACCGCACGATCTTGTCCTCGATCGACGGGCAGTAGCGCGGCCCCGGCCCCTTGATGTGCCCCGCGTACTTCGGGCTCCTGCGCCCCGCGCCCCGCCTCAGCCGCGCGGGGCGAGGCCGCGCGGAGGCGCGGCGGACAGGTGGATGTTGTCGCGGATGATCTTGTGGGTCTCCTCGGTGGTGCGGGTGATGTAGCAGGGCGTCTGCTCCCGCTCCACGCGCGCCTCGGGGTCGAAGCTGAACCAGCGCACGCGCTCGTCCCCGGGCTGCGCCTCCAGCCGAGAGAAGTCGATCGAGCGCCGGTCCACGCGCGCCGGCGTCCCCGTCTTCAGCCGCCCGATCTCGAACCCGAACCGCAGCAGCGTCCGCGTCAGGTCCTCGCACGCGTTCTCCCCCGCCCGGCCCCCCGGCAGGCACCGATCCCCGACCCACAGCCGACCCTGCCGTTCGCCGCGCGATCAGCGGCGGGGCGGGGCGGGGCGGGGCGGGGCGGGGCGGGCCTGGAGGAAGGTGCCGGCGGTGAGGATGACGGAGGGGGCGTTGAAGCCGCCGCCCCAGAAGGTGTCCACGCCCACGACCTCCCCGTTCTTCCCGATCGCGAGGTCCGTCGCCATCCCCTCCCGGATGGTCAGGTTCGGCGTCTCCTCGAGGACCTTGCGCATGATGCGGCTGTACTCGAGCTTGTCCGTCTGCGCGCGCAGCGCCCAGACGGCGGGGCCCTTGCTGAGGTTGAGGACCTTCTTCTGGAGGTACGTGCGGTCCGCCATCTTGCCGATCTCGCCGCCCAGCGCGTCCACCTCGTGCACGAGCTGCGACTTGGCCGGGCCGCCCACCGCCGGGTTGCACGGCTGCCACGCGATCCGGTCCAGCGAGAGTGTCAGCAGCAGCGTCTTCGAGCCGAGGCGCGCCGCGGCGAGAGCCGCCTCGCAGCCGGCGTGGCCGGCCCCGACGACTATCACGTCGTACTCGTCCTCCACGAAGCGGTCCTTCTTCGAGCGCTGCTCGCCCCAGTCCATCGGCGGCTGGAAGACACGCCCCTCCCCGTCGATGTAGCTAGCCGTCTGCGTCCTCGGCAGCTCCTGGAAGCTCGCCCCCGGCGCCGCATCGCTGCCGCTCTCCTCCTCCTCGGGCTCGGCGGACGCTTTTGTCGGAGTCGTGCTGACGCTGAAACCGCGCCGCAGCTGCAGAGCCTGCGGGGCCCCCCTCGAGCGGAAGCGCCGCGCGAAGAATCCAGCGGCGCCCCGGCGAGCCAGGAACGCGCCCGCGGGGGCCTCCTGCAGCTGAACGCGACGAACAGACAGGGACGATGCCACGCCCGCCGCGGGATCGCGCGGCGGGGGGGCGCAGGGGCAATCAACGCGGCCCGCCTCTCCGCTCGCCCCGACCGACCTAGGGGCGCGGCGGAGGCCAAACGTGGCGCCGGTGGTAATGTACGCGTTGTGCGGCATCCTCAGAAGCCCACGACGAAGCATGCGGTGCCCCGCGATTCTTCCGCTAGCCGAGCCGTCTAGCCGTCCAAAAGCGTACCCCAACGTCTAGCCCCTAGCCGTCAAGCTGGATGGCAATTTGATCGAAAACACCACAGAACAGACGCGAAGAAAACAACGCCAGAAGGCACTAACTAGAACTAAAACTAGACACCGGCTGCGCTAGAACTAGAAGTGCAGCGCGCGGCCGGCGGCGGTCAGTAGCGGAAGTCGGAGGGGGCGAGGGGCGCGAGGCGCCCGAGGGCGTCCCCGGCGACGAGGGCGGGCGGGGCGCCCTGGGCGGCGGCGGGCCACGCGCAGACGGCGGTGAAGGGGACGCGCGCGGCGGCGTCGGGGGCGCTGACGGCCTTGACGCGGCCCGAGCGGGCGTCGAAGAGGCGGACGCAGTCGTCGGCGCAGGCGGCGGCGACGTGGCGCGAGTCCGGGAGGAAGCAGACGCCCCGCACGGGGCGCCCCGCCCGTAAGCCGGCACCCCGCGACGCGCTCCTGCCGGCAGGCGGGGCGTGAGGGCGAGCGGGGCGGGGCGCGGGGCGGGGCGGGGCGGGGCGGGCGGACGCCGGAGGCGAGGTCGTATACAGCGAGGTGGCCGTCCTCGAAGCCGATGGCGGCGAGGCGCCCGTTGGCGGCCGCGGCGCAGCAGGTGGCCTGGGCGGAGGCGGAGTGGAGGCCGGCGGTGTCGAGGGCCCGCGGGTTGCCCGGGTCCCGCGTGTCCACCGCCGAGAGCGAGGCCCCCTGCGCCAGCAGCGCGTACCGCCCCTCCCGCGTGACCACGCCCCGCAGCACGGCGGTCCCCGTGCCCCCCGCGGCGACCACCCGCAGCGGCGAGCCGGCGACGTCGCGGCCGCCCATGCGCCGGAAGAGGGGCGCCTCGGCCCAGTAGGACTCGAGGAGGGTGCCGCCGCGGGGCGGGTGCGGGAGCTCGAGGAGGGCGCCCGAGTGGTAGAGCAGCAGCAGGGCCCGCTCCGTCCACGCCGCCGCCACCACCCGCTCCCTCTCCTCCCGCGTCGCCGCGAGCTGCGCGCCGCCGGCCGTGACGCGCCAGACGCGGAGGGTGCAGCCTTCGAGCTCCGGGATCTCGCGGCCGGCCACCTCGAGGAGGGCCGCCTCCTGCGCCCCCGCCGCCGCCGGCGCCAGCGCCAGCAGCTCCACGGGGCGCCGGCCCCCGCGGAAGCTCGCCCGCAGCTGCCCCGTCCCCGCATCGTAGAGCTGCCGCCGCGTCAGGCGCGGCGCGGAGCGGCGGAGGAGACGGCGGGCGGGGCGGGGCGGCGCACGCGGACGCGGCCGGAGGAGAAGGCGGCGGCGAGCCAGGCGGGGCGGCGGGGCCGGTGAGGTGGCCAGCGCCGTCACCTCCGCCCCTCGGGGACGCCCCGGGGGTCCCCAGCGGCGGCGAGGGCGTCGGAGCGGGTCCAGAGGCGCAGGGAGCCGGCGGCGTCGGCGGCGGCGAGGGAGGCGGCGCTCGGGGCGACGGCGAGGGAGGCGAGGGACCGGCGCAGGCCGGCGAGGAGGGCCAGCGGCTGCCCGTCGAGCCGCAGCAGCCGCACCGACCGGTCCTCGTACGCCGCCGCCAGGAGGTCGCCGGGGGGAACCCAGCGGACGCACACCCCCGCCCCGGCCTGTGGGGGCGTGAGGGGCACCAAGGCGACGGGGCCGGGGCGGGGCGGTGCGGGGCGGGGGCGGACCCCCTGGGGGGCGGGGAGGCGGGCGACCTCGGCGAGGCCGAGGCGGGCGTCGTGGAGCTGCACGGCCCCGTCCAGGCGCAGCACTGCCACCAGGGCCCCCGGCGGCCCGGCGGGGTCGCCCCGCGGCTGCCAGTCGGCGTCGACGAGGGCGGCGTAGTGGTTCGCGTACGAGCCGTGGTCGTTCTCCTCGGCGACGAGCTCGGCGGGGGCCTCGGCGACGGGGAGGCCCGGCTCGAGGGCCCAGAGGGTCGCCCGGTCGGCGCGCCGGCGCGGGAGGGCCACCGCGTATCGGAAGTCGTCCCGCACCGCCACCCGGTGCCCCGGCACGCTCTGCGGGGCCCCCTCAGCCCGCCCCGCGACGACAAGGCGGCGGGGCGGGGCGCACGAGGGCGAGCTCGAAGCGGAGGGAGGCGGCGTCGGCGGGGCCGGCGGCGGGGCCGGCGTCGGGGCGGCGGTAGAGGAGGAGGTCGTTGTCGCGGACGAGGAGGACGGCGCGGGGCTCCCCGGCGCCCTGCACGCGCACGCCGCGCAGCACGGAGCTCGAGGAGGCGCCGTCGACGTCCCACGCGTAGACCGCCTGGGCCGCCTCCAGGTCGTACACCTTCAGGGCCGTCCCCTGCACCGCCAGCACCGCCCGCTGGCCCGCCCCCGCCCCGCCCGACGCCACCCAGTCCATCCCCTGCAGCCTGCGCGCTCCCGGTGGGCGCAGGGAGCCCGGGGGAGGGGGCGGGCGCGGGGCGCGCACTCGCGCTCGTGGGCGTCGAAGGTGCCGGCGGAGGCGCCGGTGCGGGCGCTCCAGAGGCGGAGAACGCCGTCCTCGCCGCACGTCGCCACCAGCGCCGAGCTCGGCGAGTAGAGGAGCTCGCGCACGCGGCAGCCCTCGCCGGGGCGCCCCTCGGGCCGCGCCGCCGCCGCCGCCTCCCCGCCTCGATCGCCACCGCCGCCTCCACGGCCCCGCCGCGGTAGGAACGGGCCCCCAGCGGAGGGTGCCGAGGCGGGGGGCGGCGGCGGGGCGCGGAGGAGGGCGCGAGCTTCGGCGGCGACCTCGGCGCTGGGGCAGGCCTCGGCGAGGAGGCGCAGGACGGCCTCCTCGCCGCCCTCGCCCCCGCCGCCTCCTCGAGCTCCGCGGCGCTCTTCTGGAGCCAGCGCGCGACGGCCCGCAGCCGCTCGCGCTCCCCCGCGGGCTCCCCGGGTGGCCCTCGGCGGCCTCGGTGAGGGCGAGGAGGAGCGGGTGGGCGAGGGCGGCGCGCGCGGCGAGGGCGATGAAGGCCGGGGCGGCGAGGGTCTCCCGGCGGCCTCCCGCCACATGCCGCCCCGCACGAGGTGCCCGATCCCCGCCGCCAGGTGGCCCCGCTCCCGCTCGTCCAGCCCCGCCCCCGCCCCGGGCGCCGCGCCCCGCCGCAGCCGGCCCCCGCCAGGAGCCGGCCCGGGGGTCCGCCTCCAGGGGCCAGCCGGCGACGGCGAGGTGGTAGCGGGCGAGGCGCTGGTGGTAGACGCCGTCGCGCTCCGCCCAGCCCCGCGGCGGCTCCTCGCCGGGGCGCGGCGCGACGTGCTCGCACGGGTCGCCCCGCTCGAACGGCGCGCACCGCGGCGCGTGCGGGCACGGCGTCTGCGGCCGGCGCGCGTCAGCGGGGGCAGAGCAGAAGGGGGCGGGCGGGGCGGACGAGGTAGCGGGCGCGGATGGCCCTGGCGAGCTGGCGGTGGAAGAAGCCGAGGGCGGAGTCGGGCCCGACGGCGGGGCGGAGGTAGGCCTGGAGGGCGTCGCGGAGGCGCGCCCAGGTCGCCCACGGGAGGCGCGGCAGGTCGCCCTCCGCGAGGAGCTCGAGCAGCTCGGGCGCCGCCAGCCGCTCCCCGGAGAGGAGCACGAGCGAGAGCGCGTCCCGCACCCGCTCGGCGCCCTGGTCCGCCTCGACGCGCGCGAGCGTCTGCTCGAAGAGCGCCGCGACGCCGGCCGGCAGCTGCGCGATGCGCTCCGAGAGGCGCTCGAAGACGCCGAAGACGCGGAGCTCCTCGACGGCGCCAGTGAGGTACAGCGGGGAGGCAGCTCCGGGCTTCGCGAGCAGCTGCTCGACCTGCCCAGGGGCGAGTTTCTTGCCGTACACAGCAAGAGACGCCTCGAGGATGGCCCGCCGCTCCGGAGCGGGGAGGGCGGGGACGTCGAGGAGGGCCGGGGGCGGCTCGCGGCGGTCGAGCCCGTTGGAGGCCTCGAAGCCGTCGGCGGCGGTGAGGACGAGGCGGAGGCCGCGGGGGAGGAGCCAGGGGAGCCAGTCGAGGGCGGGGCGGCCCTCGGCGGCCTCGAGCTGGTTGACGGCGTCCACGACGACGATGGCCCGCGCCTCCCAGAAGCCCCCCTCGCAGACCTCCCGCAGGACCTCCGCGAGGCGGGCCTTGGCGTGCAGGTAGGCGGCGGGGACGCGGGCGTGGCCGCAGGGGCGGCCGAGGCGGGCGGCGGCCTTGATGAGCTCGGCGGCGAGGCGGCGGACGAGGTGCGGGACGCGGGTGGAGGCCGGGGAGGCCCCCACGAAGTGCGCCACGACGACCGCCTCGGGGAACTGCTCGCGGCAGAGGCGGACGAAGCGCGCGGCGACGGCGGACTTGCCGAAGCCCGGCTGCGCCCGCACGAGCAGCAGCGGCTGCTCGCTGTTGCGCACGAAGTCGAGCATCGCCTGCAGCGTCTCCTCGCGCCCCAGGACGCGCTCCCCGCGGCTGCTCTCCAGCGCCTCGTGCGCGGCCGCCTCCGCGACGAGCGAGACGCGCTCGGCGGCGGCGGCGGCGTCGCCCTCCTCCTTGTCGGCGGGGGCGGGGGCGGGGAGGGCGGCGCGCGGGGGGAACTCGCGCTCGACGGCGGCCCAGAGGTCGCCGAGGACGGCCTCCGCGAGGCCCTCGAGGCCGCCCACCATCGGCTTGTTCTCCACCAGGCCCCGCCACGACGCCCCGTACGAGCGCACCACGCAGTACGGGTGCGCCCCGATCGCCCGCCGCAGCTCCACCTGCTTCGCCGCGTGCTCCGGCGACTCCGCCTCGAAGACCTGCGCGGACCGGGGCGTCAGCGCGGGCCTGGCCCCTCCCGGGGGGACGCGGGGCGGGCCTGGGCGAGGGCGGCGTCGGGGTGGGGGATGGAGGCGAGGAAGGCGGGATCGCGGAAGTAGGCGTAGGCGTGCACGGGCTCGTCGGGCCGCTGGAGGAAGCCGTACTCGACCTCGCACGCCGTGATGCTCCGCCCCGCCGGCAGCGCCCGCACCCGCTCGAACCGCGCCTCCCGCGAGAGGCGGTACGCGGGGGGCACCCAGCCGTACCGCTCCCCGCCCAGGTACACGAAGAAGGGGCGCGCGCGGTCGATCTCCTCGAGGCAGATCTCGAGGGCGCCCTTGCCGCCCTCCCCCGTGTCCTCCTCCGTCAGGCCCCACCGCAGGTCGATCGGGACGACCGTCACGCGGCACGCCCTGCACCCCCACCCCCGCCTCCGGCTTCAGACCGGCGTGGCGGGCGGGGGGGCGGGGTGGGGCGGGGACCGGCAGCGGTCGTTGAGGGCGGGGAAGGTGACGCGGGTGAGGACGTCGCGCTCGCCGTGCATGTCCCGGAACGTGCTCGACACGAAGACGTGCAGCGTCAGCCAGCCGCCCCCCTTCCGCATCCCCGCCTCCAGCCCGATCTTCAGGTCCTTTGCCTTCGCCCCGCCCGTCCCCGCCGAGGGCGGGCGCTGGCCGGAGCCCGAGTGCGGGCGGCCGGCGCCGGCGCGGGCGGCGGCCTCCTTGGCGGCGGCGATGCGGGGCCAGGCCGGCGTCGTGGAGTACTGCTGGTCGAGGTTCTCGAGGAACTGGGCGATCTGGCCCTCGTACATCGCCCGGTACTGCTCGAGGGTGCCGGCGGCGCGCATCTGCTCCATTGCGCCGTTCATCGCCTGCAGGAACTGCGCCCTGGCGTCGTTGTAGTTGCGCCAGAGCGTCTCCTCGACCTCCGCGTGCGCCGCGGAGACCATCGCCGCCGTCTGGTGCTGCTGCTCCAGCAGCCGCTCCGCGAGGATCACGTCCTCCTCCTCCCCGTACCCGTCGCCCTCCGCCCGCCCCCGCGGCCGGTGCGCGCTCCCGAACTCTCCTGCGGGGGGCACCCCCGCCAGCTCGTCCAGCCGCTTCGCCCCCTGCGCCGGCGGCGGGACCTGCAGCGCCAGCTGCTGCGCCCCTGCAACGAGCGTCGGCGGCGTTGGCGGCGCCGGGGCGGGGGCGGGGCGGGCGGGCGCACGAGGCGCGCCGTCGGGGGCGTCGGGGGCGGAGAGGGCGGCCTGCTCGGCGAGCAGGCGGCGGTGGAGCTCGCGCAGGCCGCCCGCCCGCACCCGCAGCGCCTCCTCCGCCACCTCGTTCTGCGCACGGCTCACCTGCGCCCCGCCCCGCCTCACGGCCCGGCTGGCGACGAGGCGGCGGCGAGGCGGCGGCGGCGGCGGCGGCGGCGGGCCTGGAAGCGGTCGGCGCCGCGGAGTGAGAGCTCGCGGAGTGCCCAGCGGTCCTCGTACTCGTTGCGGACTGGCAGGCAGTCGACGGTGTTGCGGCAGCCCGGCACGCCGTGCCAGTTCTCCGGCCTGCCCGCCCCGCCCCCGGCTCGAGGAGGGCGCGCGGGCAGGGCGGGGGCGCGCGGGCAGGGCGGGGCCTCGGGCGGGGCGCACTGCGGCTTGGCGTTCTCGGCGCGCAGGAGGGCGGCCTTGCCCTCGAGCACCTGCGCCGCCACCTGCGCCGAGGCTCGCCCGGGGCGGGGGCGGGGGCGGGAGCCGGGGCGGCGGGCCTCGAGCCAGGCGAAGGGGCGGTTCTCGAGGACGGCGCGCTGCTCGGCGGGGATCTCGTCGTCCCAGTCGCGGATGACGGGGGCCCACCAGGCCTTGGCCTCCCCCACGAGCCGCCCCGCCCCCTTCTGGCCCCGCCGCGTCTCGTACGCCTCGTTGTGCGACCCCTCGATGAAGCCCGTCGCCGGGTTGAAGCCGGGGGCCCACGCCGCCCCGGGCGGGTACGCGCGCGCGTAGGCGGCGAGGCGGGCGGTGAGGGCGGCCGCGACGTGCGCGTCGGAGGGGCGCTGGTTGCGCTGCGGCGGCTCGTTGCGGAGGCGGCGCTCGCGTCGGGCGAAGGCCTGCGCCAGCTGCTCCAGCCCCGGCACCCGCCCGAAGAGCGCCCCCCGCTGCACCTCCCACGCGCGCCCCGCCTCCGACCCCCCCGCCCCCGCCCCCTGCGCGCCCGTCACGCCGGCCCCGCCGCCACGAGCAAAGAGCGGAGCGGACCGAGCCGTTTGCGGCCTGGTAGGCGCGGAGGGCGGAGGACATGACTTCGTGCTGCGGCGGGGGCGGTCGGGGGCGGAGCCGGGCGGCGGCGGGGGCGGGCGGGGCGTGGCGGGCACGTGGCGGCGCTCGGCGTCGGAGGGCTCGGGCTCGTCGGCGGCGAAGCGGTCGGCGGCGGGCCGGCCTCGGCGAGCAGCGCCTCGCGCTCGGCGGCGACGGCGGCGGCGACGAAGAGGTCCTCGACGGCGCAGACGCCCTTCATCCAGCCCGGCACCCGCTCCAGCGCCAGCCCCGAGCGCCCCTCGTTCATCGCCGCCACCCGCGCACGCCTGCCCGCGGCGCGGCGTCGGCCGGCGGGCGCGCTGGCGGGGCCGGCGGGCGCACTCGAAGGAGGCGTCGCTCTGCTGCATCGCCTCCATCGCCCGCCGCGAGCACGCCTGCAGCGCCGCCTGCAACTCCTCCCCCAGATCCTGCCCCCGCGCCCCGTCGGCCGCCCGGCGCCCGGACAGGCGTACGGGGGGCCGGCGGGGCGCGCACGTCGGCGCGGGCGAAGCGCTGGCCGAAGGAGACGCAGTCGTCCCACATTTCGCGCGCCTCCCATGCAGCGCGCCAGAACGCCTGGAGGCCCGCCGCGTCACGCCCGCCGCGAAGGCGCGGGGCGGGGCGGGGCGGGCCTGGGTCGGGGTGAGGTGGAGGGCGCGCTCGAAGCTCCAGCGCTCCTGCTCGTCGCAGGCGCGCTCCAGCAGCGTCGCGAGGCCGTCCGCGTCCTCCCCGAGCTCCCCCGCCGCCTTCGCCAGCCGCCAGCCGCCCCGGCCCCGCGCAGTCCACTCCCGTATCTCCCGCCCCGCCGACTGCCGCTCCCGCTCCGAGCCACCGCGCCGCCACTCCGCGACCGCCGCCCGCGCCTCCTCGAGCGCCCACTCGCCCCAGATCGGCGGGCCGGCCGCGTACGCCTCCGGGGCCTGCTGCCGCCGGCTGGCCGCCGCCGGCTTCGCCGCCTGCCCCGCCGACCGCGGACGCGCCAACGCCGGAGCCGGAGTCGGAACCGCAGAAGGGGCGTTGCCCGCCGAGGGCGGCCGAGCGGCCGAGGGCGGCCGCTGAGCTGGAGCCGGCATCGCGCGATCCGTTTTCGCCGAGGGTGGGCGCGGAGCGGGCGGAGGCTGGTACGCGGGGACGGGTGCCGGGGCCGGGGCCGCGTATGCGGGCTGCGACGGGACGGCCACGTCGACAACCACCTCCCGCACAGGTACCGGCGACGCCGCATGCTGCGCGTGCTTTCCGCCTTTGCAGCCCTGCGACGGCGCCCGGCGGTGATTAGCGTCGAGCTCGCTCTGTGCTCGCTCAGCTCGCATACGTCGCAGCCAAACGCACCATTGCGTGCGTTGGTTTACGTGCGGCTGAAGACGATGCGTCGAGCTTGTCCGACTGTCAGCTTTATCTGGATGACCTGGCGGCGAGCTCGGAGCTTTTCGCTACGCGACGTCTGCTTAACACGACAGACTCAGATCTCTCTTCAGGGGCGTTTGACGTCCAAATTCTCTTTGGAAAGCGCCGGGGACGTCCGACGCTGTCCGAGACGGTCCGCCGCGCGCGTACCCGGCTCGTTGCAAAGTGGACCGGCTCGTTGCAAAGCGGCCCCGGGCTCGGAGCCGCACCGTGCGCACCTTCGGGAGCGGGCCGGGGGAGGCCCCCCGGTACCGGTCTCCCGGTCCGGGGCTCGTGGGGGTTTCGGCCCCCTCAGGGCCTCGGCCGCGGGCAGCATTCCTCTCCCTAGGCCTTAGCGCTAGCGGCCAGTTCGTGCACGTGGCGGGAACCGTTGAACGGGCGAGCCTCCGGGCACAGCCCGCACCTTTGATCCTATATAAAATATATGATCTTAATCGATTGTATGCTATGGTCATTAAGCCCGGGGCCCGGTAGAGCAAGTAGACCTAGGTTTCGATCTCGAGCCTCGGAGCTTTGGTATTCGATTTCGATCTCGACGTCACTTGCCTATCCGACTGATCATGAGCCCTTGGACTCGATCGGCGGCCCACTGCTAGCCAAACAGCTGCTAGGGCTAGTCCAGATGTCGTTGGTCGTTTCTGAAATGCATTCCGTTCGCCTGCAACCTGCATAGGCAAACGTTCGAAAGCTTCAGCCGCTGAGCCTCCGGTTTGATCCCGGGTCCGCGTTTGATCCGATGTGGGCTAAATTAAATACAGCACAATAAACGCTACCGTAGAACTCGTCCTGCCTAGGATTAGCTTGAGAATTGCGGTGAGGGGATTAGTAGATGGCGAAGGAGATGGGCTCGTGGGACGAGTGGAAGCCCATGCCGAGATCCCCGTCCTGCCGCGCGGGGGGCTCAGGCCGAGAGTGGACTCCGGGAAGCGGGCGCAGCGGGGCGGAGCGCACGGCGTGGGGGGCGGCCTCGGCGAGCTGGGCCCCGTCCTCCGCGGCGTCGGCGGCGTCGGCGGCGTCGTCGGCGAAGGCGGCGTCGGCGGCGCCGCTGTAGGCCTCGTAGGCGCCCTCGGCGGGGGCCGCGTCCTCGGCGGCGTCCTCGGCGTGGTGGGACTCCTCGGCGGCCGCGTACTTGTCGACGAGCGACTGGAGGCCCGGCTGCTCCTCCCCCGCCTGCTGCGCCTCGTGGTCCGCCTGCTTGGCGGCCCCCTCCTTCTGCCGCTCCAGGCAGAGGCAGAACTTGCCCTTATCCTGCCCCTGCAGCTTCGCCATCTTCTCCGTCTTGCCCTTCAGCTCCTGCGCCGCGCGTGAGCGGCCCCGGAGGAGGAGGAGGAACGGGGGCGGGCCTTGATGTCGTCTTTGAGCTCGGCGACCTTTTCGCCCTGGTAAGTAAATAGCAAGTAAGAATAGTAAAAGTTTCGGACCTTGGCGAGAAGGCTCTTGGAAAGCTTCGAGTCCTGCAGCAGTAATAGTAAGTAAATAGTAAGTGAATAGTAAGTAAAATATAGAAAACGCCGGACCTGGAGCAGCTTCACCTGCTCCTTAATCGCCGCGATCTGCCGGCCCGCGCGGTCAGCCGGGAAAGCGCACGCGTGGGCGGGGCGTCGGGCTGAGCCGGCGGAGACAAATAACCTTCTTTTCGATGGCAACCTTCTTGAGCATCTGCAGGCGGCGTCAGCGCCCCGCCCGCGACCAGAGGAGCAGACGAGGGAGGGGCGGGGGGGGGGGGGGGGGGGGGGGGGGGGGGGCGGACCTTGATCTGCTTCTTGAGCTCTTTGATCTGCACGCGAACAGTTAGTAAATTGAGCGAACCTGTACGCGATATAGTAAGTAGAGTCGGACCTTGTCCGAAAGCTTGGTACGCAGCTTCTCCTTCTCCTTCATCTGCTTCTTCCAGCGCTCCTCCTCCTCCTTCTCAGCCGCGAGCAGCTTGAGAATTTTGCTCGCCTTCTCCCGCACCTCCTTGACCTGATGGCTGTTGAGGCGGATGGCTGGATGCGAGCTGCAGGGTCCGGCGATGCGAATTCGAACCTCGGTCTTCAGGTGGACCAGCTTGCTCACGAGCTTCTTAGCCTTGGCGTCCTTCTGCCGTTCGTCGTCTCCCGTTGCTTTCGCCTTCTCGCGGAGTGCCGCGATTTTGGCCTGCGCGCGCGAGCCGTCCCCGCTCGCCACGGGCCGGGGTTCCGACTCGTGCCTGGCACGCCGGCAAGGCGACAAGGCGTTAACGAACCTTGATCTCGGCCATTTTAGCCTTCACGTCCTTGTCGCTGCTCTCCTTCCCCGTCGACTTCTCGATCTGCGCGAGCCGGCGCCGAGCGTCGGCGGCGCAAGAGAACCGCTCCCACTGCGGACGCGCACCTTCTCCTGGATCTTGAGCAGCTTCTCCTTCATAGCCGCCTTTTGTTCGCGGGCCTCCTTGCTGTCGTCCGAGTCGGCCAGAAGGCTGAGGATCTGATGGTGGTGCTCAAAAGGGGTGGCTGGCGCGGCATAGGTCGGGATTGAGCTACAGCTCGCTCGAACCTTCGCCTTGATCTCAGCCTTGATCTTCGCCAGCTTCTCAGAGGCCTCCTTGTTCTTGCTGTTGCGCGCATCGTGCAGCGCGTGGACGGCCTGCAAGGAGCAGAAGATGAACCCGCAGCTGCGCTTCAGCAGCAAGGAGCAGAAGATGAACCTTCAGCTGCGCTTTAAGAAGGTTGAGCTTCTGCTCCTTGCTGTTCTGCTCCCCGCCGCGCCCGCCCCGTCAGCTGCGCCGGCCGCGCCCGTCGGGAGGCGGCCGCGGCGGCGCGGGGCGCACGAAGGCGGCGAAGTTCAGCGCCTTCTCAATCTTCGGGATGGCGCCCTTGATCGCCTGGCGGCCGGCGCGGTCAGCGGGGGCCGGCGCGCGGGCCGGGCCGGCGGACCTTCAGACCGTCCTTGTTGGCCTTCTCCGCCACCGTCTTCATTTTGTTGAGGACCTGGGGGCAGGGGTTGAGGAGAAGGACAACGAGTGGGCGGACGAGGTGGAGGATCGGAAGGAGGAAGAAGAAAAGAGAGGATGAGGAGGCCGAGGGCGGGGGCGGCGAGGGCAGCCGGGCCGAGGGAAGCCTGGGAGCACCTTATTGATCTTGCCCTTCGCCTGCTTCGTCGCCGCGTCGTCCTGCGGTGCCACGGTGCCCGTGGGCACGCTGCCACCACCCGCAGGCGTACGCGGCGGCACTGTGCACCTTCTCGGCGACTTTGGCCTTGTCCTGAAGCTGCGAAAGCGTCTTCAGGACTTTGGCTCGGAAGGAATCCTCCTTCGCCGGCTTGGCCGTCACGACAGGAACGGGCTTTGCGGCAGGCTTCGCCTCGGGCGCCGGGGCCTGCGTGCCGATGTCTCATCCGCCTGGCCTTCGTGAAGGCAGGAGCTACTAACGAACCGGCTTCGCTGGAACAACCGGGACGGGTGCTGGGGCGGCCGGCGCGGACGGAGCGGCCGGAGCAGGGGCGGGCGCAACTGCCGGAGCAGCAGCCGGAGCAGCAGCCGGGGCTGCAGGAGGAGCTGCAGGAGCTGCCGGAGCAGCCGCGACTTTCGGGGTTGCTGGCGCGGGGGTCGCCATCTGTGAAGCGGGTCCGTGCAAACTGCGCGGCGCAGGCACTCAGAGCAATCGAAGGTACTCGGCAGGCGACACGGACATGTGCTAGCGCTTCAAGCTTCAATATGCCAGCGAGGTTGTCTCAGGTTGACCAGCGAGGGGTACGAACGAGTTTGCCCAGTCGACCAACATCAAATTGGGGGAGTCGGCCAAGCTGGGGTACGGTTCAGCGAAGCAAAAAAGGGGTAGGAAAGAGGGCCGCGTGCATCGACTCGGAACCAGCAGCCTTGCAGCGCTGGGCCGCGCTAGCGCCGCGCGTGCTGGAGGCCGAACATATCTCAAGCTTTGGTGACACTTGCGGAGCCCTTCGAGACTCCAGCTTGGGGAACTTAACCCCTGCACCCCGCGGCCCGGCGGCGCGCGCAACCATGCTTCGGCGCATATGTGCCCGAAAAGCAAAACGGCGCGACGCGGCGCACCGCAGCTAGAGAGCCGGAGGATTCTCAAGCCGACGACATGGAGATTCTGCCCTTCCTGCCAGCTCGCCTCCGTGCGTGGGCGGCGAAGGGGCCGAGGTCGCTGGCGGCCTGAGTGCGCGTCGCGCAGTGCCGGCCATCTCGCGTGAGGTGAGGGCGCTGGCCGGCGGCTGCGAGGTCAGCGTCGCGCACCTCCATGGCGCAGGTCCGCAGGCCCCCGCCCCTCTCGCCCCCTCTCTGACGCCCCCGGCGCCCGCCGTCTCCGCGCTCAGTGCTGTTCCTCGACGTGAAGGGGTCCGCCTCCCCGGCCGCCCCTCTTCCCCTCCGCCTGACGCCGCGCAGGTACTCGGCGCTGGCGGCGGTGCGCGGGGCGGGGCGGGGCGGGGCGGGAGGGCGGGGCGGGGGGTGACGGGGCGGCAGGGCCTGGCGCGGGCGGACGAGGCGTCGGCGAGCGAGGAGCTCATCACCATCCTCAACTCCGTGCGCCCCCGGCCCCGCCCGCCCTGCGCCCCGCGCCGCCGCCTGAGGCCCGGGCGGCAGTACCTGAGCCCCGTCATCGGGGAGCTGCACCGCCACGGCGCCGAGGTGGTGCGCGGGCGGGGCGCGGGGCGGGCGGGGCGGGCGGGCGGGGCTGAGGGGCGGGCGGGGGCGGGGCAGCTGGCGTTCGCGGGGACGCGATGCTAGCCTTCATCCGGGCCGAGAGCGGGGCCCGCGAGGCCCTCGCCCGCGCCGCCCAGCGCGCCGCCGCCTGCGCCCTCGCCGTGCGGGCGGTCGCGGCGGCCTCGCCGGCGGCCAAGGCGGGGTCGGGCCTGCTGCTGCACCAGGGATCGGCGTGGGCGAGGTCCTCGTCTACGTCCTCCGCGCCGGGCCCGCCGACGCCCAGCTCGCCTACGCCGGTCCGCCCCCGCCCCGCCCCGCCCCGCCCTCCAGCGCCGGGGCGACGCGGCCGTCGGGGCGCAGGGGAAGCGGTGCGGCAAGTGGCGTCGGCGCTGGCGCAGTCGCAGAACGACGAGGTGGTGGTGGGGATGGGCGGGGCGGCCTTCATGGCCGGCCGGGTGGAGATGACCGACCTTCCCGGCGACCGCGGCATGGGCAAGCTCGTCCAGCGCCTCCCCGCCCCGCCCCGGCCGCCCCGCACGGCGCCGGCCGCTGCGCGTGCGGCGCCGGGGCGCTCCCCGAGGCGGAGGGGGAGGCGGTGGCGGAGCTCGTGGCCGGCTGCCGGGAGGCGCTGCGGGCCCTCTCGCCCGTGCCCGTGCGCCGCTACGAGGGCGCCGCCAGCGAGGTCTGGAGCTGGTCCCTCAACCAGGTCCCCGCCCCGCCCCGCCCGGAGCCCGCCCAGCCCCGCCGCGAGCCGCCCGGAGGGCCCCCGCTCACCCGCGCCCCCGCCCCCGCCAGGTGATCACCATCTTCGCCTCCTTCCCGGGTGCGCGCCCCCCTCGCCCGCCTCCTCCCCGGCGCCCCTGGCGCGGCCCTCACGCCGCCGCGGGCAGAGCTGGACCTCGCGGCGCCGCTGCACGCGATGCGGCGGCGGCTGCAGGAGGAGGGGGCGACGGGGACGACGCCGCACGCCTCGCGCCTGGGCCAGATCGTGGAGAAGGCGCACCAGGTCGCCGACAAGTGGCGCGGCTCCCTCTACAAGGTGCCCCCTCGCCGGCCCCCGGCGGCAGCGCGGGGCCGGGGCGGGGCGGGGCGGGTCGGGGCGGCCGACCTCGTCGCCCCCAGGTGCTCTTCGACGACAAGGGCGCCACCCTCATCCTCGCCTGGGGCCTCCCGTCCGCCCCGCCCCGCCCCGCCCGCCCCGCCCCGCCTGCGCCTGCTCTGACGCGGGCCGGGCAGGGGGCGGCGGGGAGAACCTGGCGGAGAGCGCGGAGCGGGCTGCGCGGGCGGCGCTCGACCTCGAGGCGGCCTTCGGCGGCTCCGCCGGCGCCCCCTTCGCCGCCGGCGTCCGCCCCGCCCCGCCCGCCCCCCGCATCTCCCCCGGGCCCCCGCCTGACCCCTCGGCAGCTCGCCGCGGGGCGCACCTTCTGCGGCTCCCTGGGGGCCTCGTGCAGGAAGGAGTTCGGTGCGCGCCCCGGCGCCGCCCCGCCCCGCCCCGCCCCTCCCGACGCCCCGGGCAGCGCTGATCGGGTCGGCGCTGAACATGGCGGCGCGGCTGATGAACCTCGCGTGGGGCATCGCGGGCCCCGAGGTCTACAACGTGACCCACCAGAAGGCGGCGCAGGAGCCCGGGGCGACGCCGCGCGGGCCCCGCCCCGGGGCCGTCTTCTGCGACGAGTCCATCGTCGACGCCCTCGCGGAGCGCGCCGAGGCCGCCACCGTCGCCTTCCACTCCTACGGGCCCGTCGCCCTCAAGGGCTGGCCCGAGCCCGTCCCCGTCTACTGGCCCACCCTCGGCGCCCCCGCCCCCGAGGCCGGCGCCATGACCACCCGCGGCCGCCGCCCGAGCGTCTCGGCGCGGCGGATGAGCCTGGGGCCTGGCCCCTCGCAGCGGCGGGTGAGCCTGAGCCCGCTGCCGCCGCGCATCAGCTTCGCGTCGGGGATGCCCTCGGTGCACGTGCCGCCCTCGGAGGCCCCCGCCCCCGCCCCCGAGGCCGAGGAGGAGGAGGAGGAGCTGTGCGTGGGGCGCGAGGCGGAGCTGGAGGCGGTGGCGGGGGCGCTGGAGGCCCTCGCCGGGCGCGGCGTGGGCGCCACCTTCCTCATCGAGGGCGAGGCCGGCATCGGCAAGAGCACCCTCGCCGCCCGCGCCGCCGCCCTCGTCCGCGAGCGCGGCGGCCGCGTCCTCGCCGGCTACTGCAACTCCCTCGAGGGGGGGCTCCCCCTGTGGCCCCTCCGCGGCCTCGTCGCCTCGTGCGCCGAGACCTCGAGCGAGGCGGCCCTCGCCGAGTCGCTCCGCGCCCTCGGGGCCGCCTCGGGCATCGAGGCGGCGCTCCTGTGGCGCGCCCTCTTCGCTTCGGAGGCGCGCGGGCGCCCGGGGGCGGGGGCGGGGAGCGCGGAGGCCCCCGGCACGGCCCGCCGCCTCGAGCTCATCGCCCTCTCCGACGCCCTCGCCCAGTCCGCCCCGCACCCCGCCCCGCCCCCGCCCTCCGCCCCCGCCCGCCCGACGCGGCGCGGCAGCGTGATGCGGACGCTGGCGACGGCGACGCGGCCGCTGGCGGTGGTGATCGAGGACTGCCAGCAGTGCGACGCCGCCACCTGGACCGTCCTCCGCCGCCTCCGCCGCGCCTGCCCCTTCGCCATCGTGCGCCCCAGCGCCGGCCACGCGCCGCGCCACGGCCGGCCCCGACGCCCCGCAGATGATCCTGACGCTGCGGACGGAGGACGGGCGGCCGCCGGAGCTGGCGGGGTGGTGCCGGCGGCGGGCCCTGGCCGCCGGTGGACGCGCAGCGCGTGGACGAGGGCTCCGTCCGCGACGGCGCCCTCGCCGCGCAGACGATCCCCTGCACCGTCCTGCCCCTCGCCCCCTCGACCGCCCCGACGCCATGCGGCGCGCCCGCCCCGCCCGCCCCGCTGCGGCCCCCGGCCCGCCCTGCGGGGCGCTGAGAGGGCGGGGGCAGGCTGGTGGAGACGCTGGCGGCGCGGGAGCGGGCGGACGTGCCGCCGCTGGCGCTGCTGGAGCTGGTGAACAAGGCGGAGGGGAACCCGCTCTTCCTCTCCGAGCTCTTCCGCCAGGCCGCCGACGCCGAGGCCGCCGCCGGCGACAACCCGGGCGCCATCTCCTACCGCCGCCGCCCCTCCATCGGCCCCGGGGACCGCCGGCCCTCAGTCGGGGGCGGGACGGACGGGGGCGGGGGCCGGCGGGGGTCGATGGGGGCGACGGAGGGGCGGCGGCCCTCGATCGGGGCGACCCTCTCGCTGGAGACGGCGGGGAGCACAACGGCGCGCGGCCGGCCCTCCGCCCGCCCCTCCCAGGCCCTGCCCGCACCGTCCGCCCCGCCCCGCCCCCGCCCCGCCGCCGGGGCCAGGGAGGGCGGGGCGAGGCGGGGCGCAGATCGAGCAGATGCTGCTGGCGCGGGTGGACAAGCTGCCGGTGGTGCAGCAGGCGGTGGCGCGCCTGGCGGCCGTCGCCGGCATCGGCACGCCCTTCTCGCTGGAGGCGCTGCAGGCCGCCGACCCGACGGGCCTCGACGCCGACAAGCTCGCCGCCGCCCTCCAGCAGCTCTGCCGCGACCGCATCCTCCGCGTCCGCCCCGCCCGCCCCCGGCCCCGCCCCCGCGCTGAGGGCCGGGCAGCCGGCGGCGGGGAGCGCGGCGTCGGCGAAGGAGCTCGCGCGGCGGGCGGGGGTGCCGCCCCCTCGCGCCCCCCGAAGATCGACGACGCCGAGGGGCCCTACGTCTTCGTCCACGCGGTGCGCCGCCTCCTACGACGCGGTCCCCTCCCGCACCCCCGCGCGCTCGCTCACGCCCCGCCCCGCAGCTCTGGCAGGAGTCGATCTACGGTCCGCCCACGCGCCGCCCCGCCGCCCCGCCGCCCCCGTCGCACCGCGCGCGACGTGACGCGGGGCGGGGCAGACGCGATGCCGATGGCGCAGCGGCGGGCGGCGCACGCGGCGGTGGCGGGGTGGATGGAGGGGCGCGGGGCGGCGGCGCGCTCGCGCAAGGAGCGCGCCCTCGTCGCCCTGCACCTGCTCTCCGGCGAGGCCGGCGAGCGCGCCCTGCCGCTGGTGCTCGAGGCCGGGGAGGCGGCCGAGGCGGCGGGGGCGCTGCGGGACGCGGCGGCCCTCTACGGCGGCGCCGCCGCCCTCCTCGACGCCCTCCGCCTCGCCGGCGCCCCCGCCCCGCGCCCCGACGGCCTCGACCCCCCGAGCCGGCCGGCGCCCCCCGGCCCCTCTCCCTCCACGCCGCCCTCGCCCGCGCCCTCGACGCCGCCCGCCGCCACGGCACCGCCTCGCCCGTCCCCGGCCCCGCCCCGGCCCAGCGGCGGCCCCGGGAGGAGGGCGGTGGCGGGGGTGCGGGCGCGGGCGCTGCGGCTGTGGGCGCGGGCGGAGCTGGCGGAGGGGCGCTACGGGCGGGCCGAGGCGATCGTGGAGGAGGTGCTGCTGCCGGCGACCCCCGCCGCCGCCCCGGGGCCCCCCTCGGCACCCTCCTCGGGCCCCTCCGCCTCGCCGCCCGCCTCCGCCGCGCCCTCCGCCCGCCCCCCTCTTCCCCGCCGGCCCCGACGCCCCCGCCGGGGCCCCGGCGAGGGGCGGCGGCGGAGGCGGCGGAGGCGCTGCTCGACGTCGCGCGGGCGCGGCTCGTCGGGGCGACGGGCGCCCCGCCGCCGCCGCCGTCGCCCGCGCCCTTGCCCTCCTCCCCGCCCCGCCTCCCCGCGCCTGCTCGCCCTGCACGCGCGCGCCCGGGCGGCGCTCGGCGCGGCGCTGGCGCTGCGGGGCGAGGGGCGGCGGGCGGGAGCGGCGCTGCGGTGGGCGGAGGCGGCGAACGGGGCGCTGCAGGAGCGGAGCGTGGAGGCGGCGGTGGCGCTCGCGGCCGCGCAGGCGGCGCTGGCGGCGGGGCGGCTCGAGGAGGCGCTGGCGGCCGCCGACCGGGCGGCGGCGCTGGCGCCCGGGTGCGACCCGTCGGCCCTCTGGGAGGCGCCCTGCGTGGCGCTCTGCGCGGCGGGGCTGCTGGGGCGGCACGAGGAGGCGCAGCTGCGGGCGGAGCGAGCAAAGGAGGCGGGGGAGAAGGCGGGGGCGCGGGGCTTCTTCCCCGTGGCGGGGGCGCTGGCGCTGGCGGGGTTCGTGGGGGACGACGACACGGCCCTCTCGGACGCCCTCGAGCTCGCGGACGCCACGCGGGGCGCGCACGGGGGGGAGGCGCCCTGGTGGGCGACCCTCGCCTCGGTCGCGGCGGCCGGCCTCCACGCGTGGCGCGCCTCCGACGACCTCCCCGAGATGGCCGCCGCCGCCCGCGAGTGCCTCGCCCTGTCCGCCCCGCCCCGCCCCGCCCCGCCCCGCCCCGCCCTCGCGCCGCTGACGGGCGGGGCGGGGTCAGGTGGCGGGAGCACGCGGGGGCCGCCTCCTCCGCCCTCCTCTTCCCCTTTGGATCGTCGCCGACTTCGCGTGCGCCCCCTTGCGCGCCGCCCGCGCCGCCCGCGCCGCCCGCCTCTGAGCCCCCGCCCCGCAGCATCCGCCTCGCCCTCGCCACTCGCCGCCCCGCCGGCGCCGGCCCCGCGCTCCTCTGCTGCGGGCGCCCCGCCGTGGCCCCCGCGCCGAGCGGGACGGCGCTGCCGGGGTCGCCGCCCTCGCCCCCTCGTCGGCGGGGGCCAAGAGCGAGCGGGGGCGGGAGGGGGCGGGCGGGGCGGACGCCTCGCTCCCCGCCGGGCCCCGCGAGGCGGCCGGCATGGCGCGGGAGGCGCTGCGGCTCCTCGCCGCGGCCGCACCCCGCTCCCCGCCCCTGGCCGCCCTCCGCGCCCTCGCCGCCGCGCAGCTCGCCGGGCGCCCCGCCGCCCTCGCCGCCGCCGCCGAGCAGTGCCGCCGCGCCCGCCTCCCCTTCCTCGAGGCCCTCGCCCGCCGCTCGCTGGCCCTCCGGGCGGGGCGGGGGGCGGGGCCCGAGGCCGAGCTCGCCCTGCAGGCGGCCGGCATCGCCCCGGAGGCTCTCCGCGCCCACGACCGCCTCTACCCCCTCTGAGCCCCCGGCGACCCCGAGGCGCCAGCACCGCCCCTTTCATATTTCCAGTGCCTTTTTTTTCGCGCGCGCCCTCCTTCGCCCCCTTGTTTTTCTCCCGCGATCCAGCCCTTCAACTGCCAAGTTGCCGCTGGATCCGTAGTTATTGAAGAGACTGGGAGCATCGCCCAGCCTGGCAGCAGGCGGAATATTGACCACAGTTTATTTCAAACAAATTTAGCTAGATACGCTCCAAAATCATCATGATCATGATCATTCGGTTTCTAAATTCTAGTTGAAGCACCTGAGCTTGACAATGCCACATGATAAGTATTTGCAAGGAGCATGCCATCGAAGTTTGAGTATACTGGCGGAGCCTCGGAGTGGGGAGCCCCCTCAGGCCTCACTGAGTCAGCCCGGCCGCCCGGGCCCTCAGGGCCTTCAGTTTGCCAGCTGCCGCAGTGCCACGGTGCAGGTTGCAACGTTAACTTGCAAGCTTATGTGCACGTGACTTCGAAGTCGACCCTAGATCTGAGTCACTGAGTCTCGCTGCCAGGCTGATCCGATGATCATGATGAACTTGACTCCCAAGTTGAAACCGTTGAACGTGTGCGAAGTGTCGTGAGCAACCCCCGCGGGATCATCGGACATCGATTTTGGGGCGCGATCCGATGATCCGAAATCGAACTCGAACTGGAGGAAGGGCGAGGCATGATCAACTGCCGCACTGCGGCAGTGCATGCGCAGTCAATTACATCTAGATCTGTGTACATGTGCACGTCACGGTGTCGAAGTGCAGCGGCGGGTTCCAGGGCGGGACGGGGCTACGTGCATACAGCTCAGCGGCGACGTCGACAGCTAGGAGGCGAGGAGGCGGGCGAGGGGCCGGAGGTCGACGCCGATGCGGGCGAGGCGGGCCGCCGCCTCCGCGTCTCCCTCGATCGCCTCCAGCGCCCCCAGCACCAGCGCCTTGAACTTCCGCGACGTCTGCCCCCCGTCCCGCCCCGCGCCCTCAGCCCCGGCCCACGCCCTTGGCTCGCAGTGGAGGAAAGAGTTGTGCGCGGGGGCGGGCGGGCCTTCTGGAGGAGGGTCGGGTGGTCGTTGGCGATCGCCTGCAGGAGGAGCGCCGCCTGCGATCACCATCGCGAGGCGCCGTGAGCGGGAGGAGGGGGGGGGGGGGGGGGGGGGGGGGGCGGGCTGCAACGGGCGGGCGCACGTGCTCGCGCTTGTCGCTGGCGCGCATCCAGCCGGCGCACACGCTCACCGCCACGCGCGCCGAGTCGGGCCGCAGCTGCGCCACCTGCGCACCGGCCCGCCGCCGCGCTCGACACGTGCCGGCGCGGGGGGAGGGGCGCGGCCGGTGCCTGGTCCATGGAAACGTCGAGCAGGGCCTCCTCCAGTTCCCGCGTCTGCCGCCCCGCCCCCCTCGTAACGCCGCGGCGCCCATGGCCAGCCGGCGGGCGGGGGCCGGGGGCGCACGATGGTCGCCGCCCCCTGCGGCGCCGCGAAACGCATCACGAACTCGTGGAAGTTCGCCGCCGGCCCAGGCCCGGGGCGCGCAGCCAGCGCCTCGGGGTGCCCCGCGGCCGGCCCCTCCGCAGCTGCAGCCCACGCCGGCGGCGGCGGCGGCGGCGGCGGCGGCGGCCTCTCGTGATGTACATGTTCCGGCAGCTCCCCAAATCCTGCAGCAGGTGGCGGCACGGCGGAGGGCGCGATCGGCGCCTTCGGAGGACTGCGCATGCGGCAGGTGTTCAGTCGAGGAAAGAGAGTCGCAGAACGAATAGAACAACAAGGGCACGCGTACGGTATTGGCAAGTCAGAGGGGATGTCCTCGAGGGCACTCTCGTCGATGACCAGGCCGCCGGGAATCTGTGCAAAATCGGAATTCGAAGGTCAGAGCTAGATCTAAGACCGTCGGCCGTGGACCGCTGGGAAGTTGCAAACTCGCGCATGCGCAGCAGGCGCGAGGTTTTTGCGGACCTCGACGCGCAATCGCTCCTGAAGGACCTCGCCGAGCCTGTTCAGCTGCCCAATGATGCGCCTTATGTTCTCGTGGTGCATGAGCGAAAGTTTGTAGCTTGCGACGAATGAGCGCAAGTGGCACATCGAACGAATAAAAGCGCCGGCCACGGGGCGGGCGTGCTTACTTGACAATTTGCAGCCTTCTCTGGGTCGCGAAAATCGATCGCGATCTCTGATGTGAGAGCGCGCGAAAATTGAGCGCGTGAGCCAGCTAGTGAGGGCGCACTTGCTCGTCGAGCCGCTTCTGCAGCGCCCGCAGCGACAGGGCTGCCTCCTGTGCCGCCATGTTGAACCTGCAGCTGCGCCTCGCGATCGGAAATCTGAGAGGAGATTTAAATTTAAAGGAAGCGTGTTGCCAAAAGTTGAGAGGACGAGGCGAGAAAAAAGGCTTAAAGGGACGTACAAGCTTAGCTTAAGGGGAGAAACAGGGCTCTGCAGCTGAGAGGGGATATCGATGCAAGATCCGATGATCGAGGAGCTAGATCGAGCCAAGGAGACCGAGAGCTCGAGAATCCCGGAGAGCTCGAGGGAGGGATTAAGGGGAGGCAGCTGCAGGACCCGGAGAGGGAGGGGTCAAGGGGAGGCAGGACCAAGAAAGTCGACGTGCAAATATCTGATCATGCAAAAGAACAATACCACTAGACGTGAAGCAAAATAACACTAAGATCAGGAGCGGAAACCACTAGAAATACGCTCCAGATAGCGAGCTGCAGAGAGCCGGGGGCGGGGGGCGGGGTCAGGCGGGGAGGCGGGGGCTCGGGGGCGGGCGGGGCCCGGGGCTGGGAGGGCCAGCGGGCGGGGCAGAGGCGGCGGGCGCCGGCGGCGTCGGCGGCGAGGAAGAGGAGGAAGGCGGCGGTGAGGGCGAGGGCCGTCCAGCCGACGAGGTCGCCCCAGAGGGCGTAGAGGGTCACCACCGGCCCGTAGCGCGGCACCTCCAGCACCTGCGCGCCCCCGCCCCCGCTCGACGCCCCGGCCCGGCCCGCCCCGACCAGGGCCGCCGGTGCCCCGCCCGCACCATGGAGCCGGCGCGGCCGATGGTCTTCATGCCGAAGACCTCGCCGTAGGGGCCGAAGGCTCCGCTCACGCCCCCCGTCGTGCACCTGCCGCCCCCGCGCGCGTCGGCCTCCGCCGCACGGGCGGGCGCGGGCGGCCGGGGGCGGGGCATGGACACCGGAAGAGGGTGAAGCCGGCCTCGAGGGCGCGGAGGGCGTTGTCGGCGGCGAAGTACTCCCCGATGGGGCCCCACGTCCAGGACGGCTGGAGGAGGAAGTCGGCGCCGGCGGCGGCGCGCACCATCGCCGGCGAGTCGGCGTCGAAGCAGATGACGGCCGCCACGCGCCCCAGCGGCTCCCCCAGGTCTACAGTCCGCACCGCCCCGGGCCCTGCCCCCGCGCCCCGCTCGGCGGGGGCGGGGGCGGGAGGGCCGGGGGCGTGCGGCGCGCACCGGGGACGACGTCGGGCTCGACGCCGGGCACGGGCCGCGCCTTCTGCCACCGCAGCGCCTCCGCCCCGCCGCCCCCGAACAGCACGAACATGTTCCGCTTGGCGCCCGGCGCGTCGTGGACGAGGTAGCTGACGCCGAGGGCGCGCCCGCGCCGCCGCGCCACGGCGGCCGCCGCCGAGAGGAGCGCCGCCTCCTCGGCGCGGTCGGCGAGGTCGGCGGCCTCCTCGCTCCAGATGACGAGGTCGGCGGGGCGCGGGCCCGAGAGCAGCGCCTCCGACTCCGCCAGCAGCGGCTCCCACGTCCCCGCCCCCGTCGTCCTGCTCGCCCCGGCGATCGGCGCCGGCGCGGGGCGGCGCGGGGCGCGGGGGCGGCGGCTGGCACCCGTTGGCCTGGGAGGCGAGGCAGGCCATGCGGACGTGGGCGGGGATGCGCCCCTCGACGGGCCGCTGTGGCCACGTGCGCGCGGCGCCGCGCGTGGAGGCGTACAGCAGCGCGAGGCCGGCCAGCGTCGCGAAGACGGCCGCCGCGCGGCGGCGCTGGCGGCGGTGCGCGCGCGGCGTGGGCGGCTCGTCGAAGAGGGGCGACGAGGGGAGCTCGAGGGAGGGGCGCCCCGCCGAGATCACCGACCCCGCGTCCGCCGGCGAGAGCGGCGCCTCGGGGACCGGCGAGGCGGCGGGGTGCGGCTCCGCCGCGGGCCCGGGCCCCGGGGCGGGGAGGGGCAGGAGGGAGCAGAGGAAGGCGGCGATGTACCCCAGGGCGGCGACGGCGAGGGGTACGCCGCCGAGGGAGACGAGGGCGGCGAGGGGCTGGAAGACGAGCACGCCGCCGGCGTTGAAGGCCGCGTACGCCGGCGAGCCCGTCGTCCCGATGGGCGACGCCAGCGAGAAGGCGAACCAGACGGCGCTGAGGGAGACCGGGAAGGCGGCGTGCTGCGCCCAGGCCCAGCGCGTGCAGGCGAGGCGGTCGAGGGCGAGGGGCACGAGGGAGAGGGCGGAGACGACGGCGGCGACGCCGACGGGGAGGAGCACCCGCACCGCCTCGGGCACCGGCACCCCGCTGAAGACCCCCGCGAACGCCGCCCTGCCGGCGACTCAGGCGGCGCAACGGGGCGTGGGGCTCCGCCGAGCTCACCATGCGCCCAAGAGGAGCGTTAAAAAGATGAGGAACGCGTGGACGACGGGCCGGGCGGCCGCAGCGACCCTCCAGCAGAGGAGGAGGGCAAACGGTTGCAGTACGCCGAAGATTGGGACCGACATGAAGCCGCCGCCGAAGACGGTGCACACGAACAGCAGCACGTACGCGCCTGCAGCTCGCGCGGTGGGCGAGCGGATCGCAGCGGCCAGCGGCTGCGGGCTCGCCGGGTGATAGGTCGTCATCGCTGCAGTGCGAGCTTCCAGCAGCCGAGCGCCGGCCGGTCGGCGGTTTGTGACTCGGAGGGTCGCCGGCCACGCGCGGCCGGGTCAAGCGGCCGAGTCGCGTCGGGTGACAAGGAGCCTTTCAGCAGCGCGACGGTGCCCGCAGTGAAGGCGCCGCGCCGGATTTGGCGCTGCGCTCAACCCGTTAGCTCGATGTGGCAAAGCACAAGACGATGTCTGCGGACAATAGGGGCGCACAGATTAGTAATTAGCATCTACCACCGCAGCGCTCGCGCGTTCCGACAGTTGCACAACACGCACAAATGCCCCTCTACCCTGACCTTGGACCGAAGACCCTCTACCCCCCCCCCGCCTGCTGCAGTGCGCATGCACATGCATCTCTAGGTCTCTCCGATCCGGACCCGCCAACACCCCTCCGCAATCTAGCGCTAGCCCCGCCGCGCGGGCGCCCAGCCCGCACATGCAAAGTGGAGCTTATGTTGAAATGAAGTCGAATGCATTGAAAGAGAACAGCGAGAAAATAGAGGAGCGCCTACAGTAAGTCTGCTACGGGCATGAAACCTAGGTCTGCGTGTGGTGGCGGGGGCGCGGGGCCTCAGAAGAAGAGGGGGGCGACGGAGCAGCCCTCGTGGACGCGGAGGATCGTCTCCCCCAGCAGGTTCGCCACCGAGAGGATCTGCGGCGAGTCAGCCCGGCGCGGGGCGGCACGGGGCCGGGGCGGGGGCGGGGGCGGGACGGGCCTTGAGCTGGGGGAAGCGGCTCTCCTCGGGGATGTTGATGGTGTTCGTCACGATGACCTCCTCGAAGTAGCCGGAGGAGAGGCGCTCGACGGCGGGCGGGGAGAGGACGGCGTGCGTGGCGCAGGCGTACACCTCCCGGGCGCCCTGCTCGCGCAGGAACTTGGCCCCGTTGTAGAGGGTCCCCGCCGTGTCGATCATGTCGTCGACGAGGACGGCCACCTTGCCCCGCACGTCGCCGATGAGGTTCATCACCTCGCACTGGTTGTGCTCCTGCCGCCGCTTGTCGACGATGGCGAGCGGGGCGCCGCCGAGCTTCTTGGCGAAGGCGCGGGCGCGGCCGACGCCGCCGATGTCGGGGGAGACGACGACGAGGTCCTCGGCGAGGTTCTTGGACTGGAGGTAGTCGAGGAGCACGGGCGAGGCGTACACGTGGTCCAGCGGGATGTCGAAGTAGCCCTGCATCTGCGCCGAGTGCAGGTCGATCGCCAGCACCCGGCTCGTCCCCGCCGCCGTGATCAGGTTCGCCACCAGCTTCGCCGTGATCGCCTCCCGCCCGGGCGTCTTGTTCGGGTGCAGCTTGTCCGCCCTCGCGTACCCGTCTGCGCCCCGTGAGCCGCGGGCGGACGCCGGCGGCAACGGGGGCGCACAGTACGGGATGACCGCAGCGATGCTGCGGGCGGAAGCGCGGCGGCACGCGTCGATCATAATGAGCAGCTCCATAAGCCGGTTGTTGACCGCCGCGCTGCGCGTCCGTTGGTGAGGAAGGAAGGCCGCGAGGAGAGGAACGAAGAACGACGCAACGGACCTGGTGGGCTGAATGATGAACACCTGGAAAACAAAAAACAAAAAGAAAGAGAATCAGTTCTCAGCTCGGGGTCTGCCACGGCGCGCGGCGGATCCAACGCACGTCACAGCCGCGGACTGAGTCCTCGATCTTGACGTACGTCTCGCCGTCCGCGAACGTCTTGTTCACGCACTTGCCGAGGCGGACGCCGATGTAATCGGCCACCTCCTGCGCGAGGGGCTCGTTCTGCGGATCGGAACCCAAGGGTCAGGGGCTGGCATCCCGACGCGGCCCAAGGTTGCGGGCTCACGGAGGGGCCGGCGAGGATGCGGAGGCGGCTATCGTCGACAAAGCGAGCGACAGGCATTCCCTGCGTGAACGCCTCGCTCCGCCGGATCGACTGCCGATTGCCGTTCGCGCTGCTCTCCGGGGCCGGGATCGGCGGGGGTTTCATAGACTCTGGAGGGGATTTAGCATGAGGGGCAGCTCCCAGGCCAAGTCAAACGTACCTGATAGTTTCCGCTCGCTGGGCGTGTCGGTGGTCCGGCCAGACTCCTCCTGGTTAGCTGTGATCGACCGAGTCACTGCGGTCCGCCTCCGCTGTGCGTTGCTTTTGATGCCTGCACTGCCTGCAAAGAACTCCGGGCGAGCATTCTCGGCGCCGAAGGTCCGCGGCTGGCGAGCAGCGCCGCTCTGTCGCGAGGGCGCGACCGATCTCGACTCCGCGCAGCTGCTGGGGGCGGCGGCAGTAACCAAGCCGATCGCTGCAGTCCGGCTGATGCCGGCGGGGCTCAACGCCGACAGCGCGAAGCAGAGCTCCATGTCCCCGATCGCAGCCTGCTGTCCCGCGGGCCTGATCTTTACAACCGCTGCTTGCGGATACCTTCGAGAGACTCGCTACTAATCTCCACGAAACCCAGGTCGTGCTCTCTCGATTCCAGCCCTCACCCCCGTACCCCTTTCGACCGACGCTCAGGACGCTGAGGACGCTGAGGACGCCGCGGACGCTCAAACGCTGAGGACGCTCTTCGCTTCAGCGGATTCCTTTTCAACAGCCGTAGAGATTCAGGTTGCTTTAGCTGCGGCACCCAACAGATGCCGCGCGAAGACGACGACGGGGAGCTGCAGCGGCCCGCCTTGCCGCTCGATGACCTCCCCTCAGGGCCTCCTCCCGATCGACCGCCGGAGTCCGGCTTCGAGTACCTGCAGCAAGTGCGGTGAGTGCACGTACGGCGCGCCTGCAATCCCCCCGCGGCGCTCACGTACGAGCAGCTGGGAGGCGGCCCAATACCCCGACGTCGTCGTGGCGGACATAGATCCGGCGCTCCTTCAGCCGCGCGAGCCACCTCCGCCAGCTCCGCAGCGCGACACAGGGGCGCCGGAACACCTGCTTCCTTCGCGAGACTGGGAACGCGAGTTCCTGTCATGGTTCTCGGAGCTGCGACAGGTTTGTATCCCTCGCGTTTCAACCGCTTGCGCTTCGGTCGAGCGATGCACAGGCGCTGAACCGCTTGGCGACGAGGCCCATACCGGACGAGCTGCGGTCGCGGCCGTTCCCACGTATCAACGACGGCAATGCTTGGCGCTCGTTTTGCCTGGGTCGCAAGCGGAAGATCGGGACGGAAGACCGGTCATCGGCGTCGGTGCGTCGCATGTGCACGGCGCACGTCTCACTGAGCCAGCAGAGCTCACCGCCCTGCCGCATGTGCAGGGGTTCTCATCGGCGGCGTCGGAGGCAGGCTCTAGCGATGCGCGCGGGGAAGTCAGCCCGACGGGCCCCCTCCTGCACGTAGTGCTGCGCCTGGATCAGGTGCGCTCCCGCCGCGAGAGCTCCGCGCGCGCGAGCCGCCGGCCGAGCGCGCGGGGGGCGCAGGGGGCGATCCAGACGCTGGTGGAGCGGCACGTGGAGTGGCTGGAGGGGTGCGAGGGGCGCGAGGACGGACGGCGGCCGCTCACGCGGGGGCGCGCCCTCTGGCTCTTCGCCCTCCTCGCCCGCCTCGACCGCCTCCTGCACGGCGACACCGCCGCCGCCCTCACCGCCCTCGCCCGCCTCTGCATGCGCCTCCGCGCCGCCATGGTCCCAGCCCGCCCCGCCCGCCCCGCGACGGCCCGAGAGTGCCGGCTCACACAGGGGAGCGTGCGCAGGCGGCGGGGGAGGACGCGCAGCTGCCGGCCGCCAACATGCTCATCACCATAGTCACCAAGTACTTCAAAGTGCGCGTCGCGTAGGCTCGGGGCCGGGGCCCAATGTACGCAAGGGCCCAGTAAACGAAATGCACGCAATGCATTCCAGAATTCCAGGAGCAGAGGGAGCAGAATGAGGGGGTCAACGGGGAGGGGATGCGGGTTCGGGCCGGGGAGGGCGGGAGGGCGAGACGGGTGGTACGGCGCGGGGGCTCTACTTGTCCTTCTCGGCTGCGGAGGCGCGGGCGCCGGCGCCGCGCGCCGAGCCGAGTTGCGAAGGGTTCATCGAGGGGTACGCTTGTCCCAGAGCCGGCATGCCCTGCGCGCGCGAGGCGTGAGGCGTCCCCTACGCGCGCGAACGGCATGCCCTGCGCGGCGCGAGGGGGCGCCCGCCGCGCGGGGCGTACCGGCGGCACGTAGACGGGGACGGGGAGGGCGGCGACGCCGTCCTCGCCTGCGCACCGGCGCGGTCAGCGGGCGGGGAGGCGGCGGCGGCGGCGGTAGCGGCGCGGGGGGTACGTGCCGACGGGGATGGCGCTGGAGGAGGAGGAGCCCTCGCCGCCCTCCGAGGGCCGGTCGGGCTTCGGGTTGCCCCACATGAGCCGCAGGCGCAGCCCCTGCGGGGCGTCAGAGGGGGCGCGGGCGGGGTCGCGGGCGGGGTGCCCGCCTTGACGATGAGGCGGCCGTTGAGCTTGTCGGCGGCGTCCTCGGCGGAGGCGCGGGTGGAGTACGTGACGAAGGCGCAGTTGTGCTTGCCCACCATCCGCACCGACTTGATGTCCCCGTACGGCGAGAAGACGTCCCTGCCCCGCCGTCGGCGGCCGCGGCTCGCGCGCTGCCGGCGTGGCGGCCCCTAGGGGGCGCACCGGATGTCGCTCTCGTAGATGCGGTCGGGGAAGACGCCGCCGACGTAGAGGGTCGTGATGGACGTGTCCTCCGGCGGCTTCAGCGGCGCCACGTTCTTCAGCGGGCCCTGATTCTTCTTCACTTCGTCCCTCCGCGCCGGGATCCCCAGGTCCGACGAGTCCGGCATCTCGTGTCTGCCCCGCCGATCAACCCGGGGCTGCGGCCGCGAGGGGCGAGCGGGATCTCGCACGGACCGGAAGGGACACTTCCCGCCCTCCTTGCACTCGCCGCGAACGAAGGCGATGCAGAGCTTGGTGCGCTTTTGATATGGGTTGGAACGCGCCAGCTTCAGGATGTCGTTGCTGACTGGGAACTTGCCGTACGGCGTGTCGCCCTCGGCCGCCTTGCGGAGCGTCAGATCTGCGCAGAAGAAGGAGACAAAAGAAGATACGCGGACCTTCTTGTCGGCGATCTGTGCAAAGTACTCGCGGTTGATGTCAGACGCCGGCATCAGCATGCCCTCGTGATTCGGCCTGTACGCGTCGCGGACGATTGTCGTGAGTCCTGCCGAGAGCCTCTTCATCAACGCGATCCTTCGAACGATACGGGACGAAGTGCACCGAACTCCAGGTCGAGCAAGCAGGTCTGGCAAACATGCTTCACTTTCGCGCAGGTCTGGCAGATCTCAGTTCGCCTGAAGCGCGCCTCCGATCCCGGCCGCCACCGGAACACTGTAAAAGGGCGATGGCAGGCCTGCGGTAGCGGGGGTCAGCTGGGGAGCCCATGGGAACACGCATGCCGCGGGTCAGGCCCATCGAGCGCGGCGCGGACCTTGCACTCCTTGCCAAACTGGTCCTTGGCCTAAGCAGGCGCGAAGCAGGCAGGATCAGCGTGCGCCCCCGCTTCGCAGAGTGAACGCGGGATGCGGACCATGCGGACGTAGGGGTTGTCGCCGAGGCATTTCTCGCAGAGGATTGGAAACTCGCTCTGCTCCCACCCGCTTTCCTGTGCGCCGGTAAGCGATACCGCCGGGAGCGAGCCTCCCGCTCGGGCGGCGGTGGAGCGGACGGCGGCCACGAACCCTATCGATGCTGGTCATCGTGCGAGAGCAGCGGGCCTCTGCGATTCCACAGAGTGCCGCTGAGTGCCGCTCAGAGTGCGGTGGTCCCGGGTACAGCCTCACACACAGTCGGAAGGCTCATCCAGTCCAATCGACCCTTGGTGAGCTTCCCCGGCACGCGCGGCGAGGCGAGGCAAGCTCAAAGAGCGAAACCTTAGCATTGCGCAGCCTCCCTGAGGTCTCGGACCACTTGCTCGGATTTGAATCGTGTCACTCATCCGGGCCTCTGAGCGCGGCGGAAAGCGATCACAAGCGACGGCCTCGGTGCGTAGAATCTCTCGAGCTACCTTTTCACGCCCGCGCCGGCGCCGCGACCGGTTGGCCGCCTGAGCCCTCCAGCTCACCGCAGCCGTATGCGCAGTTGACGGCGCGCGCCGCGACTATGGACTCGGACACAGGTGAAACAGTGTGGGAGCGTGTATCAGAGCGGTATCTGGTGAAGTCCACAAGCCGCATCCCGCTTTCGGATGATGACGCGGTGGAGTTGGAGCCGAAGAAGGAGAGTAGCCCGCTCAGGCGTCATAAGGTGGTCACAGAACAATATATTGTCGACTCCAGCCAGCTGCGCGCCTCCAGCGACTCGAATAAGTTCCGGCGCTCGCCAAACACGAAGCCAATCGACCCCCCGCACACGGTCGCGCGCACGTCGCGTTGCAGCATGGCCGACCCGGAGCCTGACTCGGCCGTATACACGCCGCAACACTCCAGGCCTCGCATTCCAGCTCCGACCAAGTCGGGTGCGCCTCTAGATCTCGGCTGCCTTCCGCACGCTCAGTTTTCTGAGTCGTTCGGGCTGCAGGCTCCAAGCTTGGCATGTCGCCGCCCGCTTCACAGACGTTTGATGCTCGCGACGAGCGACCTTTCCGGCAGCGAACAATCCCGTCCGTCGTGACGCCGCCGGTGAACGGAGCGCTCAGCGGCTCGTCTGGTCCCGAATCGCCGGAAGACGTGGGCGCCCCCGCTGCAAGCCTGGAGGATCCCGCGCGGCCGTCGGCCTTCACGACCGCCTCGCCGCTGAGGCCACGCCCCTCGGCCTCCGCCCGCGACATGGCGGTCTCGTCCTATGCGTCCCGAGTGGCGGACACACCCGAGACATCCGCGCCGCCTCCGCGCGGCGAGTTCATGTCGCCTCCGCCCGCGCGTGTCGGGCTCGGCCAGCCGATGAACGCGCCGAACACCGTCCCGCGCGCGGGGAGGGCGGACGAGTCAGCGGAGGGCTCGGCGCTCGACACGTCCGGGGTGAGCGCGGCGGACCACGCCGTCTCCCCGGGCAGGCGCTTCAAGGACTACCTGAAGAGCGGCACCAAGCAGGTGCCCCACGCCGGCCGTCCCTCACCGGCCCCGCGCTGACGGCGCCGTCTCGCGCAGCTGAAGAGCGAGCGGCTGCGGCTGTACGGCGAGATCGAGAAGCTGCGGCAGAACCTGAAGGTGTTGAAGGACGAGCGGCGACAGCAGGAGGACCCCTCGCGGCTGCCGCGGCAGCGCTCGTCGCGCGGCGGCGGCGACGAGGCCCTCGACGCCAACACCTCACAAACGAGCACCTCCGCCTCCGACTCCCGCATCGTCTCTCGCGTCCGTTTCCGCCTGCCGGCCGCCCGCCCCGCGCGCATACCGACGCCCTCGTTCGCGCAGTCCGGCGCGTTCAACGGGCCCGCGACGGCGGCTGCTGCTGCTGCAGCTGCAGCGGCGGCTGCGGCGCTGCCGGTGACGGTGACGACGGCTGTGGCGTCGGCGGCGGCGGCGGCGGCGGCGCGGGCGGTGACGATGGCGCAGACGGTGGGGAGCAGCACGCTGCGGCACCGCGAGCGCTCCGTCGCGGAGCGCGAGATGGCGGTCGAGAAGCGCCAGATCGCCTTGCGGCAGGCCGAGGCCGTCGCCCGCGACCGCGACGCCGACGTCCGCGCCGCGGAGCAGCGGGCGACGCGCGAGCGGCTCGTCTCCGAGGAGCTCTCCGCCCGCGTCAAGAACCTTGAGGGGACCGTCGAGCGCCTCCGCGAGTGCGGCCGCGCCCGCCGCCCGGCGCCGCCGCGCCTGCGCCGACGCTGCGGGGCCAGGGAGCTGGAGGCGCGGGAGCGGGAGGTGGAGGAGCAGGGGCGGCGGCTGCGCGAGGCGCACGAGGGGGCGCGCAGCCGGGAGGCCCTCGAGCGGGCGACCGCGTGGGACGAGCGCGAGGTCGCCCTCGCCGCCCGCGAGCGCGTCGTCGCCGACCGCGAGGCGGAGGCGGCGCGGGCCGAGCAGCACGCGCGGGCCGAGGAGGCCGCCTCGCAGCAGCGCCTGCACGACCGCGAGCGCTACCTGGAGAAGCGCATGCGGAGCGTCGAGGAGGAGGAGCGGGCGCTGCTCGAGAAGCGCAAGTTCCTGGCGGGGCGCGAGGAGGCGCTCAAGGGCGGGAGGACAAGGTGCGGGGGCGGGAGACGAGCCTGGAGGAGCGGGAGCGGGCGGCGGCGGCGCTGCAGGCCTCGAGCTTCCACGACCGCCTCGCCGAGCTGGAGGCCCGCGAGACGGCCCTCCGCGTCCGCGAGCGCGAGCTCCAGGCCCGCCCCGCCCCGCCCCGCCCCGCCCCGCCCCGCCCCGCCCCTCGCCGGCGCCGGCGGCTGACGGTGCGGCAGGCGCGCTCGGCGGAGCTCGAGGGGCGGGAGGCGGCCCTCGGGGAGAAGGAGCGGCTCATGGGCAGCATGTTCAACAAGCTCCTCCACGAGCTCCACTGAGCCCCACGCGTGCCCCTCTCGACTGCCCCGCCCCGCTGAGTTGTTAGCTAGCCAGCAGGCTGTAAGTACGGCGCCCGGTGTGTCCCCTCGCTAAAATCGAAATCTTATCCAGATTCTAGGCCGCGTAGAAGTCCAGTTAGATAGGAGCAGCCCGTGCGACTTCGTCGTGATTGGCGTGCATGGCTTTTCCCCCTGTCCGCATCAAAATACATCGCGTATGGTTTCGTTTGGTAATATGAACGGGGCTAGCTTTCGATCTGGCCTGCAGAGCGGGGCTAACCCCACTAAGCCTATGGTTGATCCTATCAATAAGAGAGGCGAGGGGGGCGCGGGGGCGCTGCGACGCCTCAGACGGTGACGGTGGTGGCGCCGCGGCCGCTGCTTGCGGGGTCAGAGGACGCCTCGGAGGAGCCTGGAGCGGCGCCGGCGGTCGCGCGCACCTGCTGACGGTGTGGCCGATGGACTCGCGGCCGGTCTGGGCGCGCATGCAGTAGATGACGCTGCGCGCCGGCGGCGCTGAGAACGCGGCCGGCCGGCTGGCATCGGCGCTGGCGGGGGCGGGGCGGGGGCGCACCTGACGACGGCGACGATGATGACAACGACGGCGACGATGGCGACGATGAGGGCGACGATGGCGCGCTGGGACATGCCGCCGGAGGAGCTCGAGCCGGCCGGGATCGTCGAGCTCGACGTCGTCGCCGGGTACACCGACCGCGACGCGATGCGGAAGCCGACGAGGGCGCTGGTCTCGTTGCCCGCCGGCGCCGCCGAGAGCGTCGCGAACGCGTACAGCGGCAGCTTCGACTTGTCCGTCACCGATTGGAAGGCCGCCGGCTGCCCCGCGGCCCGTCAGCCGGCGCCCTGCGGCTGGCGCAGGGCGCCGGCGGGCGCGGACCAGGCCGGCGATGACGGTGGCCTGCGCGAGGGGCGCCGCATTCGCGTCCTTGAGGCTGAAGCTGCTCCCGCTGACCGTCACGGCCGAGGCGGGGTACAGGAACACGGTGGCGCCGGCGTCCGCGGTGCTGCTCGGCGCCGGTCAGGGCCCGCTGAGCAGGTCGGGGCGGGGCGTGCGCACAAAGTGAGGGGCCCGCAGACGTTGGGGAGGGCGCCAGCGTCGCCATAGCCGGCCTGGGGGCCGCAGACGCTGGCCACGGCGCCCTTGGCGGTGGCGGAGAGGGTCGCGTTGACGGCGCTGCTTTTCACGAGCGGGTAGACGGTCTCGTGGTAGATCGCGACCCGCACCTTCACCCTGCCCCCGCCGTCACGCGCGCTCGCGGGAGGAGCGCCGGCGAGCCCCGCGCACGTCATGTTCTTCTCGTACATGGCGGAGCAGATCCAGTAGGGCGCATCCAGGCCGGCGGTCGTGCCGTTCGTGACGTCGATGTCGATGTGCGACAGCACCGCGCTCTGCGCCGCGGCCGTCGGGCGCCGGCAGACGCTGGGCGCAGGCGGGCAGAAGGGGCCGTACAGAGAGGGCGCTGGCAGCGAGGCTGCTGTATTCGCTCTTCCAGATCTTGGTGACCTTCGCGTCGAAAACGGGCTTCGTCTCGTTCGCCGCCTTATCCTCGACCACGTTGGCCTTGGAAAAGGCACCGAAGTACACGGTGGCGTTCGGGCCGGAGGACGAAAGGTTCGGGAAAGCCACACGAAAAGTAATCCTGGCGCACGCGTCAGATGCGGCCGGTCTGCGCGTTTCGTTCTTCGCGCACTTGCAGGATGTCGGCGGTGCCAGATCGGAAGTGCGTGCCGGGCAAATGGGCGTAAAGCACTGCAAACGGGCTGGTGTTAGGCCGGAATCGCCGCCGCTGCCCGGCGGCCGCCGTTCCGCCGGGCCGCCGCCGCCGGACGGAAGGGGCTCGGAGGAGCACCTTCCAGTTTACGAAGTTCGGCTCGCCGGTCGGAACGTAAAACTCCGCGGTTGGAGCCGTCCTCCCAAGCCCCGAAATTTGATATAGATCCGAATCAATGGACTGAGCGGCAGCAAGGCAAACCAGGCCGAGAACGAGGAGCAGTGCGCGTTTCATCGTCGGCAACGAACTGAACTAACCTTCTAGCTGTAGCTGCGAATCCTGCAGCTGCACACGACCGCCTTGCCTGGCCGCAGCTCGCCACAGCCTGACAACACTGTACCCCGCCAGGTGACAAAAGGTCACAAAACTTCCCAAAGCCGCGTACGATTGCAACGTCAGCTGCTATCAATGCGCAAGCTGGATCATGATTAGGGATTCAACCAGGAGAAGCACCTGGCCGGCGGCTAGAACCGACGACGCCACTACCGGTAGCTGTCCTCGCACGCGTCCGGATCCTCCTCGAGCTCCCCCTCGCCCTCGGGCTCGCCCTCGGCCCCGTACGCGTCGGCCTCCTCGTCGTCGCTGCTGCTGAGGACGATCGCCTCGGGGCCGGCGCGCGCGCCGCCGCCCCCCGGGCTCGAGCTCGAGCTGGCGCCGGCGCCCGGGCCGCCCTCCTCGCGCGCCTCCGCCTCGTCGGCGAGGCGGAGGCCGAACGCGACGCTGCCGTGCCGCGGGCTGTAGAAGACGTCCCGCCGCGCCTGCCCGGGGCGCCCAGTGCAGGCCACGGTCAGCCGGCGGAGTCGAGCGGGGAGGGGGCGGGCGGGGCGGGGCGCGCGAGGATGAAGGCGGCGCAGGAGACGCCGGCGGCGCGGCGGAAGGGCGTGCGGTAGCGCTTCTCGTAGGCCACGCGCAGCGCCTCGTACTCCACCGCGCCCGCCCGTCCGCCCGCAGCTGCCCCGCCCCGCGCCCCGCCGCCCCCGTCCCCCCGCCGCCGGAGTTGCTTCCCCGGCCGCCGCCTCCTCGGCGCGGGGCTCGGGCTCCTCCGGGGCCGGGCCGAGGGAGGGTGGGTAGGCGCCCGCCTCCGCCAGGAGGAGCACGAGCTGCCGCTCCGGCCCCAGCAGCTTCCGCGGCCGCGGCGGCGGCGGCGCGCCGGCTGCCGGCTCGGGGCCGGACCGGAGCGGGGCGCGGCGAGGCGGGCGCCGAGGGCGTCGAGGACGCGACGCACGCGCGGCGGGGCGGCGGCGAGGCGGCCCCCGTCCCGCTCCGCGTTCTCCTCCCGCAGCGCCCGCGCCCGCGCCGCCTCCCGCTCCGCCCGCGCCGCCTCCCGCCGCGCGACCCGCAGCGCCTCCTCCAGGCTCCGCTGCGGGGCGGGGGCTGGGCGGGGCGGGGCGGGGCGGGGCGGGGGCGGGGGCGGCGGGGCGGACGCGGTGGAGGTGCGGGTGGAGCTCGACGAAGGCGCGCACCGCCGGCGTCGCGAGCAGCCGCCGCCCCGCCCGCCCCTCCCCTCCCCCACCCCTCCTCGGCCCGCCCCCGCCGCCCCGCCTGCGCCTCCCGCAGCTGCGCGCTCCGCCGCTTCGAGACCGCCCGCTGCTCCGCCCGGTCGGCCGCGCTCGCCGCCCCCTCCTTGAGCCGCCCCAAAAGCTCCGGCCCGTACTTCGCCTCCGCCTGGCGCCGGCCGCCTCAGAGCAGACGGGCGCGGGGGGCGCGAGGCGGGGGGGCGCCTCGGCCTGGAGGTCCTTGCAGAGGAAGAGGATGCAGGAGGAGCCGGCGGAAGCGTGCGGGATCGCCCCCATGTCCTCGTCGTTGAGGAAGTACTCCTTCTTGGCCATCCCCTTGGACATGAGCAGGTACTCCGGCAGCCGCTCGCACTCGCGGCACAGGCGGAGGCGGTACAGCGCGTGCCGCCGGAAGGCCCGCCCGCCCTTCTCCTTCATGCACGCCGCGCAGCGGTCCCGCACCCCCTCGATGTACGTCTGCGCGCCCCGCCCCGCCGGCGCGCGTTCAGAAACGGGCGGAGCGGGGCGGGGCGGGGCGGTGCGGGGCGGGGTTTGCCTGCTTCCAGTTGCGGTGCGTGCGGCGCTTCTCGGCGCCGGCCTTGGTGCGGGCGACAGAGGCCTTCTCCGTGACGTTCAGCTCGACCGCGCACAGCTCCCGCCAAGACTCCTCGCTGCCGCACCTCGGCCTCAGCGCACCCCGAAGAAGGGGGCGACGGCCGCGCGGGGGGCGGAGCGCGCCTGTTGATGCGGGCCCGGATGGAGCGGCACGTGGCGGCGAAGGCCGGCCGCTCGTGCACGCGCAGCAGCCGCACGATATAAACGAACAGATCAAGCGGGAGCGTGTCGAAAACCGTCGACGTCCCCGTCACGAGCTCCTCGTTCTCTTCTTCCTGGAGCGCCTGCCACTGGACTGCGCTTCCAGACGCACTGGGCGACCCTGCGCTCACAGATGTTGCGCGCTTCCGCGCCCGCGTTCCTTCAGGCTGCTCCGCGCTCTTCGCGCGGCGCTTCCCGGCCTTATGTTGCGTTCCTTCCGGCTGTTCCTTGCTCTCGGCGCGGCGCTTCTTGCGCTCTGCTGGCCTTGCGACCTCCTTCGAATAGCGCTCAACTTCATCGTCGGTGTCGGGGTCGCCGTCCGGGTTCAGCGTGCGCTGAGCGGCGCGCGGTTCGGGCTGCTGCGCCGCCTCCCGGCTGCGCCGAGCGCCTGGCGACGCCGCCGCGCCAGCCATTCGAATTCGCGGCGCGCGCTGCTCTTCGTTGCGTACCCCAAACCTTTCGCCAAAAACCTCACGTTGCCCAGCATCAGACGCACGAATTTCAGAAAAGCAAATTTAACCTGAACCTGCCTCAGTATAGCTAACTACCCTAGCCTGCGTAAACGACTGCTAGCATGCTTGCCTAACAAAAGCCCCACTCCGGCCGCGGCCGCGGCGGCGCTACCGCCAGGTGGGCCACTTGCTGCCGCGGACGGGGGGGAGGTTGCCGGCGCGGGCGGGGTCCTTGGCGGGCCCCTTGCCCCCCGAGGCGCCCGCGTAGACGTCGACGACGTCGTCGGGCGCGACGGCGGCGCCCTTGGTGGCGGAGGACGGGCGCGGCCCGGGCCCGGGGCTCGCCGCCGAGGGCGAGCGGCCCCGCTCGAGGTCCGCCACGTCCTCCAGCGCCTGCGGGTTCTGCGCGCGCGCCCCGCCCCGCTCAGAGGCGGCGAGCGCCCGTCGAATGGAAGCGGCGCACGAGGTTGTGGGTGCCGGGCTTGCCGCGGCGGCGGAGGAAGAAGAGGAGGGCGCCGACGATGGCGGCGAGTAAAGCGAAGCCGACGACGCCGACGACGACGCCGAGCACGAGGTTCACGTTCGTCGCCGCCAGCTCCTGGTCCGCCTGCAGCGCCACCGAGGCCACGGGGAACTCGGGGCCCAGGGCCAGCCCCGCCGCGATCGCCTGCTTCAGCGCCCGCGAGACCACCGAGTTCGACGGCTCCCCCGACGCTGCGGCGGCGCGGCTCAGCGGGGCGTGTGCGTCGGGCGGGGCGGGGGGAGGGGGCGGGCCCTGGGCCTCGGGGGAGGCCTCCTTGATCTCGACGGTGAGGATGGTGGAGCCGTTGCGCTTGTCCGCGAAGACGACCCGCTCCCCGCTGATCCGCAGCTGCGCCGCCAGCTGCGCGGGCCCCTCTCGGCGGGAGCCTGGCGGGAGGAGGCGGGGCGGGCGGGGCGGGGCGGGGCGGACGGTGGCGCGGAGGCGGGCGGAGGCGGGGAGGTCGAAGGCGGAGAAAGGCGTCCCGAGGCGCGTCACGAAGACGATCGAGTTCGGGCTCGCCGTCCCCGGCACGTACGTGTACCCCCCGGCCTTCACCGTCAGCCCGTACCGCTTCGACTCCAGCACTGCCGCCCCGCGTGAGGGAGCCCTCGGGAAGAGGAGGGCGTGCGGACCGATGTCGCCGGTGCCGAGGCCGGGCCCGATGCCGTCGGGGGCGCGGAAGACGACCTGGAGGGCGGTGGCGGAGACGATGGCGGCGGGGTCGACGCGGTTCGAGGCGACGGTGAAGAGCCGCACGTCCGCCACCCCGTCCAGCAGGTTCGTCCCCAGCAGCGTCACCACGTTGCCCCCCGGCAGCGGCCCGCTCCCCGGCACCACCGAGTTGATCTTCCCGACTGCCCGCCCCTCAGCCCCGCGGGAGGCGCGGCGGGGCGGGGGCGGGGGGCGCACAGTCGTTCCAGGCCCAGGCGACGGAGTACGTGTTAGAGCCCATGCGCCAGGAGCTGAGCGTCACGTCTGCAGGCGCGTGGCGCCGCGCGAGTGAGGGGCGCCCAGCGGAGCGAAAGCGAGGGCGGGGAGCGGCCCGGGGCGGGGGGCCGGACCGTACTGGGTCTGGACGGCGAGGAGGGCCTCGGGGAGCGCCGGGACCTGCACCGTCACCTGCCCGCGGCGTCAGTCGGCCGGAGGAGGATAGCGGGAGGGCGGGCGGGCCTTGGTGCCGTCTGGGGAGACGACGTAGGGGAGGGAGAAGCGCCCGCCGATGAGCAGCAGGCCGTCCTTGTCCTCCCCCGCGGGGATGAAGTGCCGCCCCGAGATGGTGAAGGCCGAGCCGACCCGCGGCCCGTCCGTCGGCGTGATGGCGCCCCACACCACCTCTGCCGGGGGGGCCGCCTCAGGCGCGGCGCGGGGCGGGGAGGGGCGGGGCGGGGCGGGACGGGGCGGACGGCGGTCCCACTGGAAGTAGAAGCGGTTTATAGGACCGAAGCGGACGCTCTTGGTGACGACGGGGTACGGCACGCCTGGGGCCGCTGTGCCCCCGCAGGGCGGGCTGATCCACGTGAACCTGCGGCGGGGGCCTGAGCCAGGGGCTGGGGGCCGGGGCCGGGGCGGGGCGGGAGGGGGCGGACGCGGTCTCGGAGAGGACCTCGCCGCCCTCGGTCTTCACGTCGGCGATCGTCGTCGCGATGGCGCTCGGGAAGAAGTTCGCTCCCGCCACCGTGAACGTCTGGTTCCCCTCGAAGCGGCCCCGCACCAGCCCGTTCGTCGAGAGCGTCGGGTACACGCTCTCGAAGAGGGGGTCGGGGTTCCAGGAGAAGGTGTTGTTGATGAGGAGGGGGCCCGAGCGGGAGGAGAAGACGTGGACGGGCTGGGGCTCGCGGGCGGTGGGCCCCGGGGCGAACTGGGGCATCTGGAAAACGAGGGCGCCGGCCTCGACGCGGGCGAAGAGGGAGTCCAGCGTCCCGATCTTGACGGTGACGGAGCCGTCGGGGAGGAAGCCGTCCCCCGTGATCGTGTAGAAGGCCCCCGTCACCGAGTTCGCGTCCCGGTACGGCAGCAGCGCCTCGAACGTCGCCACTGCGCCCCCGACGTGAGCCTCCAGCCCAACCGACCAGAAAGTGTGGCGCGGGGGAGGGCGGGGGCGGGGGCGGGGCGCACGGCGGTTCCACTTGAATGCGTTGGGGACGACGAGGGTGCCGGCGCGGTACGAGGAGATGGTCACGTTGTAGAGGACCTCCACCGCCGCCCCCGCCACCGACGCCACCCCAGGCACCACCGCGTCGATCTGCCAGCCCCGCCCGCCCCTCAGCCGCCAGCCGGCGCGCTGCTGTGGCCCGGCGCGGGGGGGAGCGCACGCGGCCGGGGTCGACGACGACGAGGCTGGAGAGGGGCGTCGGGTTGCCCGGCACGCCGATCGTCACCGTCGTCGGGTCGTCCGGCTGCCGCCGGGGTCAGGGGCGCCGTGCGCTGCGAGCGGGGGCGGGGCGGGGCGGGGCGGGGCGCGCGATGAATCCGACGCCGGAGAGGGTGATGCCGTCGCCGGCGAGGCGGACGTTGGGGAAGGGCTGCAGCGCCAGCAGCCGCAGCGGCACGTTCCAGCGGAACCCTGCGCCCCCGCGTCGCGCCGGGACGGGGGCGGCGGGGCCGGTGGGGCGCGGGGAGCGCGGGCGGACCGGAGGGGCGCGTGGTGTAGCCGCCCATGTCGGAGAAGATCTGCCTCGCGCCGAGTCAGCGGGGGTCGAAGTCGGGGGCGGGGGGCGGGGGCGGGGGCGCCTGGAGCGGGGCGAGGACGCCCGGCTGGCAGCCGACGGCGGGGGACTCGTCGCAGGGCGGGACGCTCACGACCAGCTGCCGCCCCGCCTTGCTCCTGCCCCCACAGCGGCGCTCGGAGGGGGCGAGGGGGCGGGGGCAGCGGGGCGGGGGCGGACACGAGGGGGAGGACGGTGGGGGAGCCGGCGTTGAGGACGCGGACGACGAGGGAGGGGTCCGCGTCGGTGAAGTTGAGGCCGGCGATGGTGACCCGCGTGCCCCCCGCGTAGGGCGCGTCCAGGGGCGACACCGAGGCGATGACCATGGTGGGGTTGTAGGAGTAGGCGCCCGGCAGCAGCAGCGCGGCGGAGCGCAGGGACTCGAGGGTGACGTTCTGGGGGGCGAAGAGGGCCATGTAGGCGGGCATCGCGGGTGCGATCGCCGTGACCTCCGTCGCCGAGGCCACGGTGACGTTCGTGAAGCGCAGGCCCCGCGCCCCGATAGTGATGTTCAGCGTCGTGTCCCCCACGTAGAAGCCTGCCCGCCCCGCCGGCGTCAGACTGGGCGGGCGGGGCGAGCGGGCGGGGCGGGGCGGGGCGAGGGCGCGCCTGTGCCGACGAAGGTGACGACGTTGCCGCCGACGCGGGGCCCCGAGGCGGCGGGGGCGACGCGGGAAAAGCCGAGGGGCGGGTTCCACGTCCAGGCCCCCGTCAGCGTCCACGTCCCCGAGCGCGCCGACGTGTACTGCCCCGGCGCGGCGTCAGGGGCGGGGGCGGGTGCGGGGGCGGGAGCGGGGACGGGGGCGGACGACGAGGTCGTAGGGTGTGCTGTAGGCGCGGCCGGTGCCGGCGGGGCTGGGGGTGCGCAGGAGGAAGGCGTCGGGGCGGAGGGTGAGGTTGGCCGTCGCGAGGCCGCCCAGCGTGACCGAGGCCGTCGCGTCGCCCGCGATGAACCCCGTCCCCGTCACCGTGATCGCCGACCCCTCCGCCGGCCCGTTCTCGAACGGCAGGATGGCCACCATCGCGATCGCTGCGGGGCGCCCGGCCCGGCGCGTCGGCCCGTGGAGCGAGCGCGACGCGGGGCGGGGCGGCGCGCACGCTCGTTGATGGTGTAGGCGGCGCTGATGCGGGAGGGCCCGTGCGTGGCGGAGCGGAGGGCCACCTCGCCCAGGCCCCGCTGCTCCCCGTTCGGCACCCTGAGCACGACCGCCGAGCGGTCGGCCGAGACGGAGACGACGGCAGCCGCGCCGTAGGCCCGCCCCACGACCGTCGTGTCGGCGCCCCCCGCGAGGTCCGCCGCGCCCCGCAGCAGGTCGTCGCCCACGACCGTGATCCGGTTGTCTGCGCCCCGCCCCGGGCCCGTCGGGCGCCGCCCCGAGCGCAGGCGCGCCGCGTGCGCGCACCTCCGTACGAGGGCCCGTTCGAGGGAGTCACCGACGCGATGCGCGCGTCTGAGCTGGGCGTCGGCGGGGGGGCGGTGGCCGAGCAGGGGGCGGCGCACTGCAGGCCTTGATGTTCAGAATGCCGGTGAAATCGCAGTCCGCAGCCAGGTTCGATGTCTTGCAGAGCACGCGCCAGTATACGATCGTGTCGAGCGCCCCCGCGCAGCGCCTGCCGCGCTTCAGCGGCTTCCGCGGCGCTGCCGGGCGCGGGGGCGCACGTAATATTCGCCCGGCCGGACGTGAAGGAGGAGGGTAAGGCGGTCGGAGGCGCCAATACTTGCGACTGATCCGTCATGTCCACGAAGCTGCGCGGAGGCGCTCGTCAGCCAGCTGCTCAAACGCCTTCGCCCCGCGCCGCGCACGTAGTGCCGTCCAGGCTCGTCTGCAGCGAGAAGCGATCAAATCTGTTCGTTGAAATCGTGTCTTCCTTGTCCGTGACTGTCAGCCACGCATACCAGCCTGCCGCGGAGCGTGAGCTGGCCGCCAGGTCCGGCGAATCACTTCTAGCTAGCGATGCGAGGGCGGCAGCGCACCGCCGGTGAGTGCGTACTGATACTGGATGTAGTCGTTTGGATCGATAGTCCCGGCGGTCACTGTGAAGGTCTGCGAGGGGACTAAGGGGGTGCTGACGACCACGTTGGCGCCCGCCGCGGCTGCGCATGCCGCCGCGCTCAGTCAACGGGCAATACAGTCGGCCTCTTTGGCCCAGGGCGCCTATGGATGCCGCACCGTGCAACCGCAGTGCGGCGATAGCTAAGGAAAGAACCAGCGCGGGGGACCATCGGACAGCCATGTGGTACAGCCTGTGGGTTCTCCTGCATCCTTCCTGCATCGCCGCCGCTCTAGCTGGCGCGCTGGCGTCAAGCCCAGCACGCAAATTTGCCTCCTCCAACACGCTGGGCGGCCAGGGCGGGCCTTTGTGCGCGTGGTGGTCCAGCAAGCAATAGCCACCTCAAGTGCTGCACCCGAAACGCTCAAGTGCCTGTGCCTGCAGCTGGCAAGCTTGTCGAGGCTTTGTGTACCCGAGCCCGGCTCGACCCCGGGTCTGGCTCACCCCCCCACCCTCCGCCCCCACCTTCACCCCCCCCCCCCCCCCCCCCCCCCCCATGTGCAGGTGACCGCCCGACTTCCGAGTTGCGGCCGCGGCATGCGCAGGTGACCTGCAGATGAAGATCAGCTCAGGCGCGCCTGAGCCCTACGATGACCTCGGTGCGCCCAAAGCCAGCCACACCGATCGGCTCTAGCCCTCGGACCGATCGCATCGATTATCCCTCACAAAGCCGATCACCCCTCAAAGCAATGGTGAAATTCACCGTGCAGCATTACGAGGGCCGGGCGCACTGCTGCGCCCGGACTCAGAGCGGCGAGCTCTGCTGCAACTCAGCGAAGTACACCTGTAAGGGCCGCAAAGTGTGCGGCGTTCAAGCCCACATGGTGCAGGCCTGGCTCCGGTCTGTGCGAGTGCGAGTGAGCAGACCAGCGCGCACCCCGCCTCCGGTCATCGAAGTGATCGACCTTGAGGAGCTCGAGGAGGAGTTCTTCGAGGTCATCGACCTCGAGGAGGACGAGGAGGAGGAATACTAGGAGATGAGCGCGCCCCTGACTGGGGGCGGCCGCACGCCGGCCCCGCCGGCGCCGGGCGCGCCGCGGCGGGACAACGCGAGAGGATGCGTACCTCCGCCGGGATCCGCCGGGCTGTATAGCTAGATGTACTATTATGTACAGTGCATTTCATTGTACAGACTGCGTTTAAACAGTGTAATGTCTTTTGAAGTCTAAACATGGACAGTGCCACAGTCACGATAGATATCGTGTGGATGCAAATACGCGCGCTTTCGCACAGTTGACATGCCACGCTTGATAGCACGTACGTACACGTATATGCGTCAGATCGATATTGCAAGAGGGTTTAGATCTGCTGCTGCGGGGGGCGGGGCGCAGGGACTCGACTGCAGCTGCTGGGGGCGGGCCGGAGGGGGGCGCCGGCGGCGCGGGGCGGGTGGGGCCTACGTGAAACGAAAGGGAGGGCGGGTAGCAGTCAGCGGGGTCACCGGAAGTGCTTGACGTCGTCCTGGAAGCGGGCGACGACGTCGGCGACGGACATGACGCCGAGCATGTTCGACGCCGCCGCCTCCTCCTTGGCTGCCTCCTTCCCCTCCCCGTGCGCCCCGCCGGCCGCCCGCACCGCCACCGTCCCGTCCGCCGCCTCCTTCTCGCCGACGACCAGGATGTAGTTGTAGTGCTGGATCTCCGCCTCCCGCACCTTCTTCGGCAGCTTCCGGTTCGTCGCGTCCAGGTCCGTGTAGAAGCCGGCCTCGTTCAGCGTCCGGTGCACCTGCCCGCCGCCCGCGTCGGCGCCGGCCCGCGCGGGGCAGCCGGGGGGGCGGGCGGGGGGCGGGGGACCTGGTGGGCGTAGTCGAGGAACTTCTCGGAGACGGGGATGACGATGGCCTGGCGGGGGGAGACCCAGAAGGGCCAGCGCCCGGCGCAGTGCTCCGTGAGGATGGCGATGAAGCGCTCGACCGAGCCCAGGATGGCCCGGTGGATGATCACGGGGCGCGCGAGGCGGCCCTGCTCGCCCGAGCCCTCCGCCTCGGCCGTCGAGTACTGCAGGTTGAAGCGGATGGGGAGCTGGAAGTCGAGCTGGATGGTCGCGCACTGGTGCCGCCGCTTGAGGGCGTCGAAGACGGTGATGTCGATCTTGGGGCCGTAGAAGGCGCCGTCGCCCGGGTTGAGCTCCCAGGGCTTGCCGAACTTGTCGAGGGCCGCCTTGAGGTCGGCCTCGGCGGTGTTCCAGACCTCGATGTCGCCGAGGAAGTTCTCGGGGCGCGTCGAGAGGCGCAGCTCGAACTCGAACCCGAAGCGCCCGTACACGCTCTCCATGAACCCCAGCGCCCCCTCGATCTCGCTCATGATCTGCCCCCGCCACGCCCGCCTCAGCCGCGCCAGGCGGGGGCGGGGCGGGGGCGGGGGCGGGGGCGGGGCGGGCCTGGTCCTGGGCGCAGAAGATGTGGGCGTCGTCCTGCTGGAAGCGGCGGACGCGGGTGAGGCCGGTGAGGGTCCCCGAGAGCTCGTTGCGGTGCAGCACGCCGAAGTCGGCCAGGCGCAGCGGCAGCTCGCGGTAGGACCGCGCCCGCTGGGCGAACATCAGGCAGTGCCCTGCCCCCGCCCCCGTCAGCCGCCGCGCGCGCCGGCGCTCCTGTGGCGGGGGGAGGCACCGGGGCAGTTCATGGGCTTGAGGCCGAACTGCTGCTTCTCGACCTCGAAGATGAACATGTTGTCCTGCGCGCCGCCGCCTCAGGGGCGGTGCGGGGGGCGAGGCGGGCGGGGCGGGCGGGGGCGGGCCTTGTAGTTCTTGGCGTGGCCGGAGGTCTCCCAGAGGGCGAAGTTGTACATGTTCGGCGTGATGACCTCGCTGAAGCCGCGCTTGCGGTACTCGCTCTGCCCCGCCCCCGCCCCGCCTCGGCGCCGGCCGGCGGGGCGCGCGGGGCGGGGCGGGGCGGGGGGCGCACGCGGATGAAGTCGACGAGCTTGTTGTAGATGCGGGCGCCGTTGGGGAGGAAGAAGCAGGAGCCCGGGGAGAGCTCGTGGAAGAAGAAGAGCTCCTGGGTGAGGCCGAGGCGCCGGTGGTCGCGCTTCGCGGCCTCCTCGATGCGGTGCTTGTACTCCTTCATCAGCTTGTCCGACGGGAAGGCCACGCCGTACACCCGCTGCAGCGAGTCGTTCTCCGCCTTGCCCTCCCAGTAGGCCGCCGAGTTCTGCCCCGCCCGGCCCGCCTCGGCCCCCGCGCGTGCGGAAGGAGGAAAAGAAAGGGCGGGGACCTTGGTGACGGTGAAGGCCTTGATCTTGCCGGTGTTGACGACGTGCGGGCCGCGGCAGAGGTCGACGAGCGCGCCGCTGCGGTACGCCGAGACCACCTCCCCGTCCGGCACCTTCTTGTTGATGATATCCAGCTTGAAGCGGTTCGTCTGCGCGCCCCGCGCTCGCTCGCTCGCGCGCGGGCTGGAGGCGAGAGGCGGGGTTGCGGCGCGCCTTGAACATCTCGCGGGCCTCGTCCTTGGTGAGCTCCATGCGCTCGAAGGTCTGCTTCTCCTTGATGATCTTGTTCACGAGCTCCTCCAGCTTGGGGAAGTCGAGCTCCGAGACCTTCCTGCAGCGGCCGTCGGGCGCGGCGAGCGAAGCGAGGCGGTCGCGCCGCGCACTGGTCGCCGAGGAACGCGTCGTAATAGAAGCCCTCCTCAATCGGGGGCCCGATGCAGAGCTGGCAGTTCTCGTAGATGAACTCCATCGCCTGGCCCAGAACGTGCGCCGACGAGTGCCAGAAGGCGTGCTTGCCCTCCTCCGAGTCGAACGTGAAGATCTGGAGGCTGCAGTCCTTCTCGAGCGGCCGGAACATGTCGTGGAACTTCCCGTCCACCTGCCGCACCAGAATCTCGTCAGCTGAGCCGGCGGCGTCGGAGAGACAAGCGCGCGAGCCTTGGCGACGACAGCGTCCTCTGCGAGGTTCTTCGAAATCTCGCGAGCGATGTCAAGCGGGGTGGTCTTGTTCGCCGTGCCGGTCTTCACGCTGCCGTTCGGCAGAGTAATCTTGATCTCGCCGCCGGTCACCGCTGCGGGTCAGGCGGGCTGCGTGAGCGCTTGAAGGGTGGAGAATATGCACTGGGGCCGCGGCGCGCGAGCTGCAGCGCCGCAGCTATGCGGCCAGGCCGCGCGCACCCGCGGCCTTCTTCGCTTTGAGCTCGTCCCACAGCTTGATGCGGTCCAGCACGAACTGAGGAGTTGGCAGCTCCACCTTCGCCGGCGCGGCCTTCTTCTCCTTCGCCGGCTTGGCGGGCTTGCCGTCGGCGACCTGCATCTTCTCGACCTTCTCGCTCACACCGTCGGCCTGGGAAGCAAGACGCGCTTAGAGCGGCCGTCGGGGAGGGGCTGGGTCGCAGGCGCACCATCGAATTTGACGAACTGTACCCCGAGACAAAAAAATGGACGGACCGCCGATCGACGTAGAGGCGGCCCAGCCACCTCAGGAGCTGCCGCCCGATGCCGCGGGGGCGGCAGCCGCGTCCACGCTCTCGCCGACCGGCCTCCCAGAGCAGCAGACTGTCTACATTAACAACCTCTCGACGCGGATCAAGATTCCAGGTTCGCCGCGCCCGCAATGTGCCTCGAAACTGCCTGGAGCTAATCGCCCGCGCCCGCGGCCGCCGCCGGCTGGCAGAGCTGAAGAAGGCCCTCCACGCGATGTTCTCCCAGTTCGGCAAGATCCTCGACGTGCTGGCGGGCCGAGGACCGAGCCGGAAAGGGCAGGCGTGGATCGTGTTCGCGGAACAGGAGGCGGCGAACAACGCGCTCACGAAAATGCAAGGCTTCCCATTCTACGAGAAGCCCATGGTCCGAGGGCGCCCGCGCGCCCCATTCGTGTCTGAAGTCGCTCGCGCAGAGGTTGAACTTCGCGAAGGACAAGAGCGATGCTATCGCAAAGAGCGATGGCTCGTTCAAGCCCCGCGAGCGCGCCGAGAAAGAGAGTGCGAGCCCACAGCCCCGCCGCGAGGGCTGCAGCCTCTGACGCGCCGGATATGTGCTGCAGCTAAGAAGAAGAAGGCGGCTTCCGGGAAGGGCTCGAGCAAGAAGTCCAAAGTGCCCGTCATGCTCATGCTGCCGACGGGCCAGATGGTCCCCGCGCCTGCGGTGCGCCCGCTGCGCTGCATCGCCGGTCGCTTCCTGCCGCAGCTAACGGCCCGGCGCAGGGCATGGACATGCCGAACAAGACGCTCTTCGTGCAGCAGCTCCCGGAGGAGACGACCGACGTGATGCTCGGCATGCTCTTCCGGCAGTGCGCGCCGCCGCCGCCCGCCGCCCCGCGGGGCGCGCGGGGGCGCGGGGGCTCACGGGGCGGGGCGGGGGCAGGTTCCCGGGCTTCAAGGAGGTGCGCATGGTGCCGGGGAAGCCGGGCATCGCCTTCGTGGACTTCGAGGCGGAGGCGCAGTCGGCCGTCGCCATGCAGCAGCTCCAGAACTTCCGCATCTCCCCGCAGCACGTCATGCAGATCTCCTTCGCCAAGCGGTAGCGCTAGCGCCGGCTGCAGGGCCCCGACGTGTCTCCCCGTGTGTACAGCTCAAGTTGTCTCGCTCGTTTCACGTGCAACGTGCGGGGCCCGGTCTGGCGCGCACGCTGGACGTGGAGCGAACGATAACTCGAGCTGTTGGACTATTGGGGGTGGGGTTTTTTTTGAGGGGTGGGGGGGGGGGGGGGGGGGGGCGCGGAGCTAGCTCGGGTTAGCTGCAGCGCTAGCTAGGTGGGGAGCTAGCTCGGGTCAACTGCCCACCCGCTGCGCCGGTATCAGGCTTGGAAGCCGTCTCGCCGCTGAAGCGAGGGCCATCCAAATTATGTTCGTTTTTAGAGAGAATTGAATACAGTGCTGCTGGCCATGGGGGGCCTGTTTGCCTGCGTGCTGGCTGGGCGCCGCCGGGGCGCCGCCGGCCTTCCCCGCAGCCCAGAACGCTCGCCAGCCCCGCAGAGCGAACGACCGCTGATCCCCCGCATGCAGGCGCGGGAGGGGCCGCCTACTGAGCGAGCTTGACCTGCGCCACAAAAACGTCAGGACTTGCTCAGCGAGTCGTCGGCGTCGAGCTGCTGCGCCCAGCGCACCTTGCTGTGGCTCCCGTCACAGAAGGGGCGGCCCTTTGAGTGCCTGCGCCGCAGGATGAGCAGCTGAGCAGTTGGACGAAAGGGCTGGACGAAAGGGATGGCAAAGGTCGGGCGACGGCAAATAAAAGGTTGGACGACACAGGGCAAGGCCTAGGTTGGACGAGGGGGGTTGAAAGGGGGGCTGGGCGGGCTCTAAAGAAAGTTGGGCGGTAAATTAGGGGTTGGACGACGGGGGTTGCCAAGTTGGACGGAGGGCTGCCAGGGCTGGACGGGCTCAAGCTTTAAAGAAAGTTGGACCAAAGTTGGACCGCAGCGCGCGGCTCTAGTTAAATACAAAAAAAAAATTTGGGCTCGCCCGCAGGTGCAGATCCAGTACGTTTTCTCATCCGAGGTATCGTTAGTTACTTTCATGCTCCCCAGAGAGGTGCCGTTCGCCGCGTTGTACGGCGTGTGGCTCCCGTCGCACATCGGCCATCTTTTGCTCTGTCAGTAAGGGTATGGTCGAGGGGTCGAGGGCGGTTTTGCTCGCTTTTTAGATTGGCCACACCTGCGCCGTGCACAAAGCCGATTAATCCCAAATCGAAAATCGCAAATCAAAGACCGGCGGCCTTTCGGAGTACACGTATAGCGGCAGTTAGTCCGGATCCCTGTCAACACCGTGCGACGCGATACTCACATGCAGGCCCAGATCGAGGCGCCGGGCGCAACCTTGACGGCTTGCGGGCCGGCCGTGACCGGAGTGGGCGGGGGGCGGGACTTCTCCGCCGTGTGGCAGGGGCAGTCCGAGCCGTCGGTGCAAACGTACTTCTCTGCGCCGAGCGATCGTGCGCGGCGATCAGATGCAAGTTTCGCGATGTTTATGCATCTATGATCGCGCGTCCTGCCTCGCGTGCAGGTCGCAGGGAATTCTAGCAAGTGTTCAGCTGGCTCGCATCTCGCCTAGCAGCGGTTCCCCAGCCGCATCACTTGCTCCGATTGATCAATTAGGGTCGAAGGATCCGCTCCGCCAACTCCCGGGCGAGCAGACCAGCCCAGCCGACGTGCCCGAGGTGCGAGGACGTATAATACGTCAACAACCCGCGAGTCGGGCCGCGACCAGCACGCTAGGCCAGATCGCGTATGATCTCGCGTGTGACGGCGCACGTGCGGGAGGCTTGCTTACCGGACATGGCGGCGAGACGTGTCAGACGGGGTGGGGTGGCTTGTGGTTGGGGTACCGGTATAGTGGCTCAAGTCCCAAGACGTGGGCTCGAACGCCTGCTGGGAAATTAAAGCTGTTCGGAGCTGTCCAGAGTCAACGCTACAGTCCCTGCAAGCGGCTAGCGCTGCAGCACTGCGGCACACTGCAGTACAGCACATGGAGCTGCTGAGCTGCCCGTAGCGGCAGTTAGTAGGACCTTATCGCGACGCCTTGGGGCGTGTACACCGTCTCGCCGCGCGAGCTGGTGATGACGCAGCTCAAGGCATTAGGTCTGAGTGAATGAGGCGCGTCTCGGCGGCTCCGGCGGTGGCGCCGGCGGATGCGAAGGAGACGCGGCCGGCGTCGGAGCCCTCCAGCAAGAGCTATGGCGACTCGGCGGGGCTGCTGCCGATGGAGAAGGCAGAGATCTCGCTCGCTGTCATACAGCGCAAGCTGCAGGTGCGCTGGGCCTGCCGTACTCGACCGCCCTGCACTGTATCGGCTGCGGGGCTCTGAGCGCTCGCCGGGCCGCGGGGCTCTGAGCGCTCGCCCCGCCACACAGGAGTTTGCCGAGTCCTCGGGCCACCAGACGCTGCGTACGCGCGCCGCGGCCCGCCGCCGGCTTTGTCGCTAGCGCTCGCTCTGACCTGCCGCCGGGGTCGCCGACCGCGCGTCGCTCCGATCAGTGTTCTTCCTGGCCATCCTGGCAATCGCCATCTACATTGCCGGGACCTACGTGGAGAGCGCCGGCCTCGAGTGCGCATGCGCCCGCTCCCCGCCCGCCATCCGGGATCCCGGCCCTCGCCCACCCGCCCCTCGCCGACGCGGCGGCGCCCCGCGCGGCCCCCGCAGGCGCTGCCAGTTCGCGATCTCGATCTTCTTCGTCGTGGAGTTCTTCCTCCAGTTCGCGGCGGCCGACAGCAAGCTCGAGTACCTCATCTCCTGGTTCGGCCTCGTCGACATCTGGTGCGCCCGCGGTCGAGACGCCGTCTCCGAGACTTCGACGCTGTTGATCGCAAGCACGGCGCTGACTCTCAACAGCTCGGCGCTGCCGATCATCCACCTGATCAACCCGAACATCGACACGCTGATCGTCTCCCTCCTGCGCTTCTGCGTCGTCCTGAGGCGCGCGCACCCCGCTCCGCCCCGCCCTCCGCAGCGGGCCCGGAAGGAGCTGAGGCCGTGCGGCCGGCAGAATGTCCCGAGTCGTTCTCCTCTTCCAGATCTGGTCCTCGCAGGACAACGGTGCGGCGGGCCCCGACCCTCCGTCCCCGCGCGCGGCGGCTCACGTGCTCGAGTCGCCCCGCGCGGCTGCAGACGTGTACCGGGAGGTTGTGTACCTGTGCTTCTCGATCATCTCGTTCATCCTCTTCGCGACGGGGCTCATCCACTGGCTGGACGGCGAGTGGCGGCTCTTCGCGGACGCGGCGCACGCGGCGGCCGGCACGCAGGGCGACCCCATTGCCTTCCACGAGGCCCTCTACTTCGTCGTCGTATCCATCTCCACCGTCGGTCCGCCCCGCCAGGCTTCGCTCCCGGCGCCTTGGTCCGCCCTTGAGGCCGGGGCAGGGTACGGGGACTACGTGCCGGACACGGCGGCGGGGCAGCTCCTAACCGTCCTCCTCCTCTGTACGTCGCCCCGCGCCGCCCCTTCCGCCTCGCCGGCCCACTCGAGGCGTCCCGGCCCCGGGGGGCAGGCGCGGCGATCACGATCTTCCCGCTGCGGGCGGGGCGCCTCATCGCGGCCCTCTCGCAGACGACCTACTCGCGCGCCTCCTACTCCGCCCACCGCCGCAGCGCCCACGTCGTCGTGCGCGCCGCCCCCCCTCCCCACGCCGGCCCCCGCCCCGGCGGTCGGGGCTCAGGCGGGGCGGCAGGTGACGGGGGCCTTCACGGGGCACGAGCTGCGGCACCTCGCGGCGGAGCTGCTGCGGCCGGTGCGGGCCTCCGTGGGGCCCGACGGGGAGCCCCTCGCGCCCCGCCGCTGGCTCTCCCGCCTCTACTCGCGGCCCCTGCTCGGGCGCCTGCTCTCCCGGCTCCTCGCGGAGGGGGGCGGGGCGGGGGCCGGGGAGACGCGGCGGGAGGCGGCGCTGCACCTCGTGCTGCTGGCCCCCGGGGACCCCCCGCCCGACGTCCTCGCCTTCATGCAGAGCCAGCGCCACCGCGGCCGCGTACACTACCTCGCGGGGTCGCCGCTGAGCGCGGGGGACCTGCGGCGGGCGGCGGTGCGCAAGGCGCGGGCGGTCTTCATCGTGTCGCGGGAGCTGGGGCGGGACGTGTACGGGGCCGACGGGGCGAACCTGCTCGCCTGCGTCGCAGTGCGGCAGGTCGCCCCCGCCACCCCCATCTTCCTCCAGCACGCCACCAGCGACCTCAGCGTCCGCCCCGCCCCGCCCCGCCCGCCCCCCGGCCCCGGTCTGCCCGCCCGCCCGCCCCGGGGCCCACTGCCAGGGCGCAGGGGCGGGCGGGGCGGCTGGGCGCGACGGTGTCGGTGTGCCTGGAGGATGCGAAGATGCGGCTGCTGGCGCGGAGCGTGGTCTGCCCGGGGCTGGCGGCGCTCGTCTCGAACATCAGCACGCAGGACCGGCGCGTCTTCTTGGACCAGGGGGCCGAGCAGGGGGCGGCGCGGGCGGGGTCGGGGGCGGGGGACGGGGAGCAGGAGATGGAGCGGACGAGCACGCTGCTGCAGCGGCGGCTCGTCTCCATCCAGAGCGAGGCGGGCGAGCACCACGAGTACACGCTGCCCGAGGACGTCCGCGCCCGCAAGTCCCGCTTCCGCCACCTCTCCTCCTTCTTCATGCGCAAGGCCGAGCCGGCCGTCGCCGTCTCGTCGCCGTGGCAGGTCGAGTACGACTTCGGGGTCAGCCCTAGAACCGTTTCCCTTCTGTTCTGATTCCCAAACCGATTAATGTACCAGGCTCAGAAAGACTAACACGTCGAACCCCCGTGCAGGTCGCGAACGACTTCTACACGGTGCCGCTGGGGCGGCCCTTCGAGGGCCTCCCCTGGCGCCGCGCCGCCCTCGCCGCCTACGACTCGCACGGCGTCCTCCTCCTCGGCGTGCAGCCGGCCGGGGGCGCCACGGGGCGCCGCGGGCGGGACTTCGTGGCCGTCCCCTCGGAGCGCCCCTGCCGCCCCGGCGACGTCGCCCTCTGCCTCACCATCTCCCCGCGCCGCGCCGAGCGCGTGCGCCCCGCCCCGCCCGCCCTCCCCGCCCACCCGCCTCCGCCCCTCATCCCCGCCGGCGCACGCAGCTGAACGAGCGGGCTGGAGCCCCGCGGCGGTGGCGGCGGCGGCGGCCGGGGAGTTGCCCGGCGAGCTCGCCGCGGCGGCCGGCGAGCTGCTCGCCCGCCTCGACGCCGCCGCCGCCGCCGCCGCCGCCCCGCCCGCTCCGCCCCGGAGGGCGAGGAGGAGCCGCCCGCGGAGCGGGCCGCGGCGGGGGCGGGGCCGGAGGGCGGGCGGGGGCGGGGCGGGTGCCGGAGGCGCCCGAGGCGGTGCTGGCGGCGGGGGCCACGTGGCGGTCTTCGGGGAGGTCTCCCCCTCGGGCCTCGCCTCGCTCGTCCGCTGCCTCCGCGCCGAGCTCGCGGCCGCGGGGCGCCCCGCCACGCCCGTCCTCCTCGCCGTCACCCCGGCCTCGGCCGAGGCGGCCTGGCTCCAGCTCGCCCCCGAGGAGCGCCGCGCCCTCTACGCCGTCCCCGACACCACCGGCCGCGGGCCCTACGCCATGGCCACCCTCTCCCGCGCCCGCGCCCGCGCCGCCTCGGCGGTGCTGGTGCTCGCGGAGAGGCGGGGGCGGGGGGAGCTGGGGGAGGGTGTGGACACGCCGGCGGTGCTGGCGGCGCTGGAGGCGATGGCGGCGCGGCGCCCCGCCGTCACCGTCGACCTCGTCTACGACTCCAACGCCCGCTTCCTCAACCCCGGCCTCGCCCCCGACCCCGGCCCCCACGCCCCCTCCCAGTCCGCCCCCGCCCCGCCCCGCCCGCCCGCCCGCCCCGCCTCACGGCGGCCTCGCAGGGAGGCGGAGCGGCACGTGCGGCTGTGCCCGGCCTTCGCGGCGGGGGCGGTCTACTCGCACGCGGCGCTGTACACGCTGCTGTGCCTGTGCTACCACCAGGGCCCGGCGTGCGTGGCCTTCCTGCACCACGCGCTGGAGAGCCCGCGGCACCTCCAGCAGGCGGCCCTCCCCGCCCCCTTCGCCCAGCGCTCCTACAGGGACCTCGTCGCCGCCCTCCTCCGTGCCCCGGCCCCGCCCCGCCCCGCCCCCTTCCTCCCCGCCTCTGACTCGGCCCCGCGCAGTCTGCACGCCCTTTGTACCCCTGGGCCTCCTCCGCGCCCCGGGCACCGGCGGCTCCTCCGCCCCCTTCGTCTGTGCGCCCCCGCCGGGCGCCGCCCCGCGCCCGCCCCGCGCGCGCTGAGGGCCGCCGGCAGACACGAACCCGCACCCGGCGACGCGGCTCCTCGCGAGCGACCGCGTCTTCCTCCTTCGCGGCCGCCCCGCCCCGCCCGCCGCCTCCTCCGACTCCGAGGGGCCCGCCAACGCCCTCGGGCCCCTCCACGTCGACTCCCCGCTCCGCTCCCCCGTCAGCCACACCTTCGACTTCTGACCGCCCCGCTGCTTTACTAAGTTATGCGTGATGCTATGGCTTGCGATTCACATTATTTGTCCATGTAATTTCAACGAGTACAACAAGAACTGCGAAAAAGCCTTCGGAGGTGCAAGAAAAAGGGGGCGCGATGACGGGGGCGGGAGAGGGCGGGGCCGGGGCGTGCGGGGCTAGGGGGCGAGGGCGAGGAGGGAGCGCTTGCGGGGGGGGACGAGGCCCGGGGGCAGCTGCGGGGGGAGCTCCCGCCCGGGGCCCTTCATCTGTGCGCGCAGCAGCGGGCGCCTCAGAAGAGAGGAGAGGGGGGAAGAGGGGGCTCGAGGGGGCGGACGAGGTGGTGGATGAGGTGCATGGCGAGGGCGAACTCGTCGGCGTCGAGGCGCCCGTCCCGGTCCACGTCGGCCAGCGCCCACACCCGCGCCAGCGTCTCCAGCGCCAGGCCGCTGCGGGAGAGGTACTCCCGCGCCTGCGCCCCCGCGAGGAAGCCGTCCCGGTCCGAGTCGAGGTTCGCGAAGGTCGACGCGTAGAAGGCCGCCTGCTCGGGCGTCGGCAGCGCCACCACCGCCCCGGCCCCCGCCGCCTGCAGCGCCGCCAGCGGCTGCGGCGAGGCCGGCGACATCGCCGGCACGGACGACATCGGCGGCACCGCGGGCACCGCCGCAGAGCTGTACACCGGCTGCAGCGGCTGCAGCGGCGCCATCGGCTGCATCGCCTGCATCGTCGGCATGGTCTGCATGGGCTGCATCGGCTGCATCATGGGCGCGCCGAGGGGCTGCAGCATGCCCGAGGCCATGCTGAGCGGCGGCGCGGGGAGGACGGGCGCCGGCGAGGGCCCGGAGAGGCGCGCCGGCGGCACGTCGCTCGCGCGCGCCGCCGAGGCCTCGTCGAGCGGGGCGCCGCGCTGCGCGGCGCTCGCGAGGCGCAGCGCGAGGATCGCCTGCCGCCGCCGGTCGGGCTCGGCCGGTGCGGGGCGCCGCTGCGCGTGCGGGAGCGCACCTCGGAGCGCGTCAGGTGGCCCTTGCGGTTCTTGTCGCACAAGTCCCAGATCTGCGGGGGGACGGGTGTCGGCGGTGCAGGGGAGGCCGGGGCGGTGGCCGGGGGGGGGGGCGGGCCTGGGCGAGGGTCGGGGTGGGGAGGCCCGTGCGCTGCAGGAGGGCGGCGCCGGCCTCCTTGGGGAGGACGCTCCCGGGCTCGCCGGCAGCACCGCCTCGTAGGCCGCCCGCTCGCCCGGCGAGAGCGACGGCTCCGCCCGGGCGGCGGCCCCGCCGGCGTCCCCAGCTCCGCCGGCAGCAGCGCCCCGAACGGGTCGGCCGCGGCCGCCGCGGCCGCGGCCGGCGGCGGCGGAGCGGCGGCGAGGGCGGCGAGGGGCGCCGGTGAAGAGGCGAGGGCGGCGAGGGAGGGGCCGGCGGACGAGGAGAAGCTCGGGGCGGGGGCGGCGGGGAAGGGCTGCATGGGCGCGAGGGCATCGAGGGCGCCGGCGCGAAGGGCGCGGGGGCATCGGCGCCGGCTGCATGGCGGGGCCCATCGACGAGAAGGGGTCCAGGGGGGCCGAGGAGGGGGGGAAGGCGGGGCGGGGGCGGCGGGGAAGAAGGCGGGCGGGGGCGCCCCCGAGACGACGGCGGGGCCGAAAGGCGTCTCCTCCAGGGACGAGAAGAGGTCGCCGCCGCCGCCCGGCGCCGCCGCCGGCGGCCCCGCGAGGTCCAGCAGCGAGCCCCCGCCGCTGGGGCGCGCCACGGGGGCCCCGGCGCGCGGCGGCGGGGCGAGCACGGGAACGGGCGCCGCGGCGGCGGCGGCGCGGGCTGGGGCGGCCGGCGGCGGCGTGAGTGCCATGATGTCAGCGAGGAGGTCCGCCCCCCCGGAGCCCTGCTGCCGCCCCACGCCGCCGACGGTCCTCACGACGCGGCTCGGCTGCGGCGAGTCCACGCTCGTCGCCGACGCGTACTTCTTGCAGGCCGCCTCGAACAGCCGCAGCGCCTGCGCGACCGCGTCAGCCGCGGCGGGCCCCGCAGTGAGTCGGTGCGCCGACTGCGCCGACCTGCACGAGCTCGTCGTTCGCGGCGAGCAGCGCAGCGAGCTCGTCCTCCGCCTCCGTGGACGCGATGGCATTCTGGACCTTCGGGACGTCGGTACAGCGCATGCTCAGGGCGCCATATTGCGGTCAGAACAAACGTACCTGGGGCTGCAAACCACGGACGGAGGCGAGCAGGTCCGCAATGAGAGTGTTTCTGGCCGGGTCCTCATCCCGGCCGAGCGCGCGAAGCACTTCTTTGAGCAGAGCGCTCGCCTCCAAGGCCTGAGAGGCCAGCGGCTCCCCTCCCATCGCACAAGACCCAGGATTAGCGTACCCCGGCCACATCAAGTTGACAAGTTCGTCAGAAAGGCCGCCGCGCCTTCCGCCGGCCCTTCCCGCACAGCCGCAAGGGGTCCCTTAACCCAAAGCCGCGACCGCCGTTACCTTTCGGCACCTCGGCGCTGTCACTGGCAGCCGGAGCCACGCCGGCCCTTCGCGGCTTCTCCAGCCACCGCCTATTATCATAGTATTATGGATGCACCTATACGGCCGCTGCCCAAGCCCAACGCCGGGGCAATGGTGCTGAGGCGGAGAACAGCACGCTTCATCCCTGCGGCTGCCGGCGCCGCACCCGTCGCCCTTAGACTCCCCCGAGATCAGTCGGAGCATAGGCGCATTCGTTCGCACACGGAGCTGCCGGCGAAGGCCGCGGGAAGGCCCGGCGTGCGCGGCATGTGCGGAGCATCGAGCCGGGGCTGCTGCAGCACCGCGGCTGTGCCGGCCACCCGGGCCCCGGCTTCAGCTTCCGCAGGCTCTTCTCACTGCGGTGCCGCGGCCGCGGCGGGCCCCTCGAGGGGGCCCCAGGTGGTGGGTCTCAACGCGCCGTCGGGGAACCTGTTCGACTGGGTGCAAGGGGCGCTGGGGAGGGTCGGCGAGGCAATCTGGCAGTTCCGCTACGAGACGGCCAAGCGCCGGCTGCAACAGTGCGCGTGCGAAGGCGAGAACCAGCAGACCGTCGACCGGGCCGTCGCCTACGTGCGCCGGCGCGCCGCCTGCGTCTTGGCCGGCCGCTGAGCGAAGCTCGCCGCAGATCCGGGCATGTCCGAAGGCGAACGAGCTGCTGGAGTCGGTGCGGAGCCGGCACGGGGAGCTGACGTTCCTTTGCGACACGGGCGAGCGCTGCTGGCTCCTCAAGGCCGGCCTCGCCGACGGCTGCCTCCGCTGCTCCCACTTCGACTCGCGCCACCCCGCCGTCAGCGGCTCACGGCACGCCCGCCCCGTCGTCGCCCGGTCCGCCCCGGCCCCGCCCCGCCGCTGCGCGGCTCCTGAGGCGGCCGGCAGGGGCCGTGCGGGGCGGGCGGCGCTGGCGTCGGCGGGCCGCAGGAGGGGACGGGCCCCGGAGTAGTGCAGGCGACGCAGGATGGGGACGAGATCTGCGTCCGCTGCGGCCTCTCTCTCTTCACCACCGTCGGCATGGCGCGCCGCCCGCCCCGCCCCGCCCCGCCCCGCCCCGCCCCGCCCCGCCCCGCCCCGCCCCGCGCTGCCCTAGTGACGGCGGGGCGGGGCAGGTGCTGATGGAGCTGATCAACGCGAGCAACGCCGACCGCTTCGCCTCGCTCATGGACCGCGCCCGCTCCGGAAAGGCCCGCCCGCCCGCCCGCCCGCCCCCGGCCGCCCCGCTTCCCTGCTGAGGGGCGGGGCGGGGCCAGATCGCGCGGGAGCAGTTCGCGGTGGAGTTCGAGCAGGTCGAGTACAGCGGCCTCCGCCGCCAGCACCAGATCGGTCCGCCCGCCCCCGCCCCGCTCCCTGCGCGGGGGCGCCCCGGGCGCGGGGCCGCTGAGGCCGCCCCGGCAGTGACGGCGTGCTGCGCGGCGCGGGACTGGAAGCGGGAGGCGGACTTCTTCAAGGGCCGCTACCGCACCTTCGAGTCGTACCTCATCGAGAACGACCGGCCCCGCGTCCCCGGCGACCCCGACAGCTCCCACACGGGGCTTTACCGCAAGATGTGGGATGAGCAGCGCACCCGCGCATCCCCGGGGCCCGCCGCCCTCGACGACCTTCGCTGGGACTGAGCCACGTGCACTCGGCGGAGCCCCTCCGGCCCTCGAGCCCCTCTTGTGTGTAACTTTCGCTTTCGCGGCTTAGCCGCCGTGTTGTATCTTACCCTGCAGCCCCTTTGTTACGCGCCCCGCGCGCTTTTCTGTATGCCTTTCCTTTTGTCGCAGCTTTCGCTTCTGGGCGCCCCGCCGCCTTCGCAGTGCACAGATTTCCGTGTGTGATTGTATACAGGCTTGTCCGCATTGGCAGTCCAGTCGGTCGTAGGACCGTGTGTGCTTTAAATTGTCAGAATCCGTAACAATTTTCGCGTAACAATTTTCGCACTGCCAGATCACTTCGCGGGTCCTCCGTACCCCCACTTGCAAGCTTGACTCTGCGAGCTTGCAATTGCTTCCGCAGCGCGTCTTTCGCCTGCGCGAGTGAGAGCTCGCGCGCATCCGCACATCCTGCAGCGCCCCGCAGCATCGCGCGCCTGCCATGCCGCCCGCAAAGTCCGACGTCGCCGCCGGCGAGAGGCGCCCGAGTGATGGCGCCATGGACGCCGCAACGGCGAGCCATCTCGCGACAGACTCGCAGCTTCACTTTCAGCGGCTCAAGTTTCGCCCGCGTCTCCCAAGAAGCCTGACGGGTTCGCGCGCGTCTTTTCTGGAATGATGTGCCGCTCAGCGTCCGCTCGCAGGTGTCTTCAACTTTGAGCGGCCTGGTTAGCTCTCTCGCGTCGCGTCAGCGCCCGCGCGATCGCTTAACGTCGCGCGTGCTCTCGTTGGCACGGCAGGTGAGGAGACTTCGGCACAGGGAGATGTCGGTGCGTCCTACATGCGCCTTTTCGTGCTTTCTCTGCCGCTCACCGCGTGTGGTCGTATTCCACCGGGCCCGCCACGAGTAGAGTTCGTCCCACGCGCGCGCTCGGCTTCCGGCGCGCACACTGACCCTGAGCGGCGATCGCAGAGACATTCGAAAGCTGTTCCCACGTACCTTCGGCCAGCGCGCCGTCCGCATCGTTCCCAACTCTCGCGGCCGCATCGCCGCGGGAAAGCCGCTGAAGGTCCCCGCCCACCGGCCCCGCCCTCGTCGTCTTCATCTTCTGCAGATTGGCGTCGTATTCTCTGGAGGACCGGCGCCGGGCGGCCAGTGCGCGAGACGGCCGCCCCTCGGCGGCGCCCGCAGCTGACCTGCGGCGCGTGCGCGCGGGCGGCAGCAATGTCGTGTGCGGGCTTCTGGACTTCCTCCGCTCGCGCAACCGCGGCAGCGAGCTCATCGGGTGCGCACCGCCAGCGCCAATCGTCAGAGAATGTTCTGGATATTCTGAATCCGTCGAGCAGATTCCTTGACGGGTGCGCCTTCGGTCTGCTGCCGTTTCGCCGCGCGCCGCGGCCCGACGAGCGGCAAGGCCGGCGGGGATCGTGAACGGGAAGTACAAGCCGCTGCCCCCCGAGCTCGTCGCCGGCTACCGCAACCAGGGCCCGCCCCTCCCCCGCCCGCCTTCTCGCTTCGTTCCGGGGCGCTGACGGGGGCGCGCAGGCGGGTTCCACCTAATCGGGTCGGGGCGCACGAAGATCGAGACGGCGGAGCAGCTCGAGAAGGCCCTCGCCGTCTGCAGCCGCCTCCAGCTCGACGGCCCGCGAACCGCCCCCCACGCCCCGCCCCGCCCGGGAGCGGGCAAAGCCTCACGGGCGGGGGCGTGTGCGCAGGGCTGGTGGTAGTGGGCGGGGATGACTCGAACACGAATGCGGCCGTCCTCGCGGAGTACTTCATCGCCAAGGAGTGCCCGTGCGCCTCGCTCCGGCCCCGGCCCCCGCCCTCCCGCCTCCCGCTGCTCTCCGAGCCGCCCCGGCGGGCGCGCGGGTCCGCAGGACGCGCGTCATCGGCGTGCCCAAGACGATCGACGGGGACCTGAGGCGCGGGATATGAGGCCCGGGGCGCGGGGCGGCGTGCGGGGCGGGGGAGCGTGACGCGGGGGCGGGCGGGGGCAGGAACGAGTACGTGGAGTGCTCGTTCGGGTTCGACACGGCGTGCAAGCTCTACTCCGAGACGATCGCCAACCTCGCCGCCGACTGCGCCGCGAGCCGCCGCGCCTGGCACTTCGTGCGCCTCATGGGCCGCGCCGCCTCCCACATCACCCTCGAGTCCGCCCCTCTGCCCGCCCCCCGCCTCCCCGCCTCTCCTCCCGCCGCGCCCGCTGAGCGGGCGCGCGCGGCGGCAGGTGCGCGCTGCAGACGCACCCGAACGTCGCGGTGCGCGGGGGCGCCCCCCCTTGGAGCCTCGCGAGCGCGAAGGCGCGGGCAGGTGATCGGGGAGGAGGTGGAGGCCAAGGGGCTCACCCTCCAGCACATCACCCGCGAGATCGCCGATGGTCCGTGGCCCCGGCGGCTGCGTCCCACGGCTGCGCCCCGATGCATGTGGGATTTTGTGCAGCCGTCTGCCGCCGCTCCGCCCGCGGCCTCGACTACGGCCTCGTCCTCCTCCCCGAGGGTCCGCCGCCCCCCGCCCCCCCGCGCCCCGGCGCGCCTGCCTGCCTGCGTGCGCGGCGGCCGCTGCGGGGCGCGACGGGCGGCGGGGCGGGGGCAGGCCTCATCGACTGGATGCCGGACGTGGGGAAGCTGGTGCGGGAGCTGAACGAGCTGCTGGCGCGCTGCGGCCCCAAGTGCTCTACCGGCAACGAGCCCGTCTCCTCCCCCGAGCCCCAGGAGGACGTCCGCCCCTTTCCTTCTCCGAGCCCGAGCCTCCCCACCGCTCCTCGGGGGCCCGACGCACCGGCAGGTGCGGGGCGGGCTCTCGCCCGAGTCGGCGGCGCTCTTCAACAGCCTGCCGGGCTTCATCGAGCGGCAGCTCCTCCTCGACCGCGACCCCGTGCGCCCCGCCCCCCGCCCCGGCCGCCGGTCCCGCGGAGGGCGGGGGACTCACGGGGCGGGGCGGGGGCGCAGCACGGGAACGTGCAGGTCTCCAAGATCGAGAGCGAGCGCCTCCTCGTCCACTTCGTCCAGGCACGCCTTCGCCCGCCCCCCCCCCCCCCCTCCCCCCCCCCCTACCAGATCATCTGAGGGGCCGGCAGATGGAGCTGGCGAAGCGGCGGCGGGAGGGAAGCTACGGCGGCTCGTTCCTCCCGATCACGCACTTCTTCGGCTACGAGGGCCGCTGCGCCCTCCCCTCCAACTTCGACTGCAACTACTGCTACACGCTGGGCCACGTCGCCGCGGCCCTGGTGGAGGGCGGCTTCACGGGGATGATGGCTGTTGCCAACAACCTCCTCGACCCCGTCGAGGCCTGGAGCGTCGGCGGCATGCCCCTCACCGTGCGCCCCGAAGCTTGACCTCCACCGACTCGCGCGATCGGGAGCCGGCCGGCTGACTGCGGGGGCAGCACATGATGAACATGGAGCGGCGGGCGGGGCACGCGAAGCCGGTCATCCGGAAGGCGCTGGTGGACCTGCGCTCGCGGCCCTTCAAGGCCCTCGCCGCGCTGCGCCGCCTCTGGCTCGACACCGACGCCTTCCGCGACCCCGGCGCCATGCAGTACTCCGCGCCCACCGGTCCGCCCCCGCAGCTCACCCCCCCCCCCCCCCCCCCTCCCCGCCCCCTCCCCGCCCCGCGGGGCTGCGCTGACCCGCCCCGCCCGCCGCGGGGGACGCGCAGCGGACGACGTGAACTTCACGCTGCAGCTGCTGAACGCCCCCGAGGGCGAGCCGGCGCACTGCGCCAGCGCCTGAGGCGCGGCGGCTGCAGCTGCCGGCCCCCGCCCGACCGCCGCCCCTCGTCTAGATCTTCGTCCTCGAGCCCCCACGACCGCGCCGACGTCCCCGCTTCGCCTTCGTGGCCTCGACGCCCGCGATGCGGCCCTCGAACGCTCAGCTCGTAGTGCACAGTGCAGCCGGGGAAGTTTCACAGGCCCAGGGACCGTAAATACGCGTTCGTTCATGATCATTGACCATACGTCAGTTTCGATTTCGCCAATTTCTCTAGTTCCGAATTTCTCACTTCCAAAGTCTTTTAGACAATAAGGGACAGTCGCACTGAGTCTTAAATTTTAAGCACAAATCATACCATGAGCAGCGCTAGCTATAGGCCGGAGGCTGGCTCATGATCAGTCTCGAGTTCGAGGGAGCCAGCTGCAGTAAATTAAAGAAAACCTCGAGGCATGACCGTAGTACGTACTACTACGGTAGGGAGGAGGAATCAGTACACGTAGGGAAGACTGAGAATCCGTAGGCGTACTACGGTATTTCAGTTCTCATCAGACTCTGAGGCTCTGAGACTCTCAGAGTCTGTTCATGACCGTCGGACATTCAATGATTGTACACGTGACATTTCAAAACTCGGAACTGACTTGCGCCCGACGGTCACTAAGTCAAGCGTACTACGGTACGCAGCCGGGCTAGTTGCAAGCTGAAGCCTGAGAATCAAACATTGCAATTGAAGGCAAACGTAACGGCATCATGGCATGGCACTACCCCTTTCAAGCTTCCGGACGGTACCGTACCCCTCCACACCAGTGCCGCATGATGTCAAATCCTTCAAAAAATCCTTCAAAAAAAGCTGAATTGGTAATTATGTAAGGGGGGGTGCGCGGGAGGCCCCCTCGCGCCTCAAGGAACGACGCTGGCGATGGAGCCCGCGGGGGCGCCCCGGTGGGGCCCCGCCCGTCCGCCCCGCCGCCCCCCGGGCCCCTCGGATGCCGAACCCGGCGCCTCGGAGCCGGGAGGGGGGGCGGGGCGGGGGGCGGGGCGGGGGCGGCGGGCGAGGAGGGCGCGCACGCCGGCGCCGACCTCGGCGAGCTCGCGCCGCAGCTCGTCCACGTCCGCCCCGCTCGCCCCCTGTCCCGCGCGTCAGTCCGGCCTCGGATCGGATCGGATGGGATGAGATGAGATGCGAGCGCGCCTTGTCGTCACGGCGGTGGAGCTGGCGGGCGAGGTCGGCGACCTCCGCCCGCAGCGCCTGCACCAGCGCCGTGAGGCGCGCCACCTCCGCCGCCCCCGCCCCGCCGCCCCCGGCCCCCGTCGCCCTCTCCTCCACCGCGTGCGACTCGTCCTGCCGTCGACGTCGGTGAGGCGGGGCCGGCGAAGACGGCGGCGGGGGCGCGTGTGGGGTGCGGTGCGGACGACGGGGGGCGGGGCGGGGCGTTGTGGCGGGCGCGGAGGGCGGCCCAGTGCTCGAGGGCGCGCACTTCGCGGATGCCGAGGCCGCCGCGCCCCGCGCGGTGCCAGCGCCACATCGTCTGCACCAGCGTCGCCGCAGCCTCCCGGTACTGCTTCCTGCCCCCGCCGCAAGCACGTCGGACGGGGAAGCCGGGGGGGGGGGGGGGGGTGCAGGGGCAGAGCGGGGGGGGGGGGGGGGGTGGAGGGGGGCGGGGCGGGGCGGACCGGGAGGAGCGCGAGGCGAGGGCGGCGACGACGGCGGACTCGCGGGGCCCGAGGCGCGCCTTCTCCACGATGAAGCCCGTCAGGAAGGCGAAGAGCGTCAGGCCGATGGCGATCCCGACGGCGAGCACGGCGCGCCCCATGTAGCTCTTCGGGAAGATGTCCCCGAAGCCCACTGCGCCCCCGCCCCGCGCCCCGCGCCCCGCAGGTCGGTGCGCGGCCGGTAGAGGTCAGCGCAGGCGCCCCCGACCTGTCGTCATCGAGATGAACGTGTTCCAGAGCGCCGACTGGTATCCGTAGCCCTTGTCCGCGTACGGCCGCTCGAAGATGAGGAGCCTGCCGGCCGCGGTGAGGGGCGCCCCGCGGGGCGGGGGCGGGCGGGCGGGCGGGGCGGACCAGTAGGCGATGACGAGCATGGCGCCGAGGAGCACGCCGCACACCGTCGCCTGCGCCCCGGGAGGCCCTCGCGGTCGGCGCCTGGCGGGCCACGCCCTCTCTCCCCCGCGCGCACCAGCGGGTGCCGGTCCATCGACGCCCGGAAGACGTACGAGAGGGTCAGCTGCGGGGGGGTCAGCCCGTCCGACTTGGCGCCAGCACCGGCCGGGGCCGTGTCGAGGTGGCGTGGGCGGGGGGGCGGGGGCGGGCCTTGACGCGGGCGCCGCGGTTGAGGAGGCGGGCGCCCTTGCGGTAGACGATGCTGTAGTCCCGGAGCTGCCCGCCCCGCCCCCGCGGGGCGTCAGAGGCGGGGCGGCCCGGGGCGGGCGTCGCGGGGGCGGGGCGGACGGTCTTGGAGAGGACGTAGAGGCGGAGGAAGACGGCGAGGGCGAGCACGCTCTCGTTGTACCGCCCCGGCTCCTCCGTGACTGCCCCGCCGCCACGTCAGCCCGAGCCCGGGCTGGTGGGGGGGAAGGGCGGGGGGGGAAGGGCGGGGGGGGGGGGGGGGGGGGGGGGCGGGGGGCGCCGCGAGGCGGCGGAGGGGCGCACAGACTTGCTCGACAGTGAAGTGGAAGCGGACGAGCGGGGGGCAGTGGACGGCACACGTGGCCATCTCGGCCAGCATTATCCACCCGATCCCCGCCGAGAAGATGTTCGTGTGCCGGTAGAAGCGGTTCTCCATCCGCATCTGGGGGGCGCGCGCGGGCGGTCGGCCGGGGGCCGGGCTGGGCCGGGACGGCTGGCGCGGGGGCTCCGAGCTGGCGCACGGCGCGGTGGCGGAGGAAGGTCTTGACGAGGATGAGGAGGACGGTGGCCGCCGAGCAGAGGCTCACGAGGCCGCGCAGGATGACGCTCACGCGGTCGCCCCCCCGGTCGTACCGCGTGTACAGCTCCACGTCCACCACCTGCGCACCCCGAGGGGCTCGCCGGCGCAGAGCAAAGCGGGCCCGGCGGGGCGGGGCGGGGCGGGGCGGGGGGCGGGCCTGGAGGGCCACCGCGAGGCAGGCGAGGAAGGAGATGGCGTTGTGCACGCGGACGCGGTGCGTCGAGAGCGTCACAATCCGCTTCTTCGCGAGCGCCGGGTGCTGCGCGCGTCCCGTCGGCCCAGCTGCGGATGCGCACGCGCGCGCACGCGCCGCTGGACGGGGGGGTGCGGGAGCCGCGCACGCCGCCGAGGTCGGACTGCGTCGATCGGCGTCTCGAGGCGCCCCTGTGGATGACGACGTCGGCCATGCGGTGCCGCCGCGGCGTCGCGCCGTGCTCCGGCCCGTCCGCGGCGGCGGCGGCCGGTGCTGGCGCATGCGCCCTCGAGGGCGAGCGGTCGCGCCACGGCTTCTCGACATCGACGAGCACGTGGTCCACCGCGTGCGCCTCCGTGTGCCCGTCCATCCCGTAGGACCTGCGCCGCTGCACGACCGGCGCAGCCGCCCGCAGCCGATCCGAGTGGGCCGCCTCCGGGGCGCCCCAGAACGGCGACACAGGCACGCCGCTCATTGCCGCCGGCTGCTCCTACGAGTTGGAAGCCTGCAACGGATGCGCGCTGCCTTTTTCTGTGAGGACTTAGCTTTCGTCAAGCGCCTTGCAACCTCGCCAGCACAGCGATCCTAGCGGCTGGCTGTGAATGATCAGGTTCCGCCGTGCGCGGACGAAGAGCGATGTCGGCGCGCGCGTTCGGCGTTCGATGCTGCAGCTGGTGCGTTCGGCGTTCGGAGGATCGGAGCTCGGAGCACGCGGATGGGATGCGATTCGATCGTTTCTGCTCCTCAGCTGCTGCTAGATGCGCAGCTGCCTACGCCTGGATGGGGTGCCGGCGGCAGGGCGCCTGCATCGTCGGCTGCGCTGGGCGGTACTAGATAGCTCCTCCTGGGAGCTGGGCCTTCAAGGCGAAACTTAAGGCCAACCTCTCAGACGAGTCAGACCGTCGCGATCGCGATCGGCGCGGACGTCGACCAGCAGCAGCTGCAGGATGTCGATGTCGACTGCGGGCTAGCGCCGGCGCTATATAGCTAGCGCTGCTGCCCGGCCATCATGGCATGGCCAGGCTGCTCCTCCGGGAAGATCCGGCCCCCTACTAGCTATATATAGCCTCGGGCCTCATCCGTCCCTGCATGGCATGCGCAGCCTGCGCCTGCGCACGCGCGCGCAAATGCAAGCTTAAGGCCTAGGCCTGCTTCCGTGGAGCAGAGCTCCGAGCCTCGAAGCTCCGCTCCGAGCCGAGCGAGGGGAGAACGCGCAGCTTTAATTTGAAAATCGAAACAAGAGCTAGCGATATCGATACACGAGAAGGGCAAATTGCAAACACACTGCACGAGCAAAATACAGATTAAAACGATATCTACATTCTGTTCATGGAGCGCTCGGACGCTGGCGGCGCAGAGAAGCGGGGCCGCAGGGTGGAGCGCCCCGGGGCCCGGGGCCGCCGGGAGAGCGGGGCGGGGCGGGGAGCGGGCGGAGGGCCTCAGCGGTTGTTGTCGCCGAGGAGGTACTGCCGGATGCTGGGCACCTTCTGCAGCACGTCGGGGGGGATCTGCACGCGGGGGCGCGTCAGCGTGCGCCGGCGCGGGGGCGCGGGGCGGGGGCGCGGGGCGGGGCGGGCCATGAGCATGAGGAAGACGGTGGTGCGGGCCTGCTCGCCGAGGTGCCGCTGCACGCCCCGGAAGACCGAGAAGTAGAGGACGAAGACGGCGATCACGACGGCGGCGACGAAGGCCCGCTGGCCGAGCCCGAAGCCGGCGAGGATGGCGCGGGCCTCAGCCTGGTAGAGCTCGACGCTGCGGCGCAGGTTGGCCTGCATCGGCTCCGCCTCGTACGTCTGCAGGTACGCGAAGTGGGAGTTGGCGGGCGAGAGGAGGTCCGGCGCCGACGCCAGCAGCATCTCCGCCTCGTTCTCCAGCCGCATGATGAGGCGGTGCAGGCCGTTGAGCCTCTCCAGCTCCGCCGGGCTGCACTCGCGCCCGCCCTGCGAGCGCTGCAGGCACTCGGACTCGAACATGAGGGCGTCCTGCTCCGCGTCCCGCCCCGCCGTCGCCGGCAGGCCCATCGTCTCGTTCCCGTACAGCAGGCCCCGGTGCGCGATCCCGAAGAGGGAGAGGTACTTCGAGGCCGCCGCCGCCGCCAGCTCGTACGACTCGCACGCCGCCGCCGTCGCCGCCGCCGCCGCCCGGGAGGCGAGCAGGGGCGGCGCCGGGGCGGGGAGGCCGCGGGCGGCGGCGGGGGCGCCGGCGACGAGCTCGCGGGCGTAGTAGACGACGAGGCGGACGAGGGAGCGGCGCTTGCCGCTGAAGTTGCGCTCCGCCCCGAAGTTCTGGCAGCGGTCGGCGTAGTAGAAGCCGAAGGCGAACCAGGCGACGAAGAGGAGGGAGAGGAGGCCGAAGGCGATGGCGTAGCGGCGCGTCACGGGGTCCAGCCCCGCGCCGCGGCGCCGCCGGCCCTTCCACTTGGCGCCCTTGCGGCGCCCGGCGCGGCCGGCGACGAGGCCCTCCTCCTCGTCGGGCTCGTCGAAGACGGCGAAGGCCTGGCGCGTCGTCTGCCCGCCCTGCCCCGCCCCGTTGTTCGCCTCCTCGAGGAGGTCCTCGTCGTCGTCGTCGCCCAGCTCGTCGTCCTCCTCGTCCTCGTCGTCCTCGTCGACCATCTCCTGGCGGCGGCGGCCGTGCTTGCCGGACATGCGGAGCAGCGCGGCCTTGGGGATGTCGTAGAAGAGCTCGAGGGCCTTCTCCTTCTCCACCTCGACCTTGCGCACCGTCGCCCAGAGGACGACGAAGAGGAGGACGGAGAGGAGGCCCACGACGCCGACGACGACGAGCACGAGGCAGACCTTGACCTGCGCGAGGAGGCCCTCGGCGTGCTTCTGGTCGTTCACCGTCGCCTCGTCGAGCGCCCCGAAGATCGCCGCGCCGTTCGAGGCGATGAAGAACTGGTGCTCGTTGAGGGCGGCGGGGTTGGTGAGGGAGGCGAGGGAGGCCTTGGCGACGCCGCGGGCGGCGTCGATGAAGAGGAGGCCGGCGTTCCAGACCGAGTCCCGCGCCACGAGGACCTCCCGCGAGCCGCCGCTCGCCAGGCGGTAGAACTCCACCGTCACCCCCTTCGCGTTCTCCGAGTTGCCCAGCGTCAGGTGCGACTTCTCCATCTCCGCCGCCTGCGAGTCGATCGAGTCAGCCTCCCTCCTTGGAAACCCTTCCGATTCGCTGCTCTAAATGCACGCAGCTCGGCCCGATGACAACGCCTTCGTGCGCTGGAGGGGCGCGGGCCGGTGGCCGGGTGCGGGGCGGGGCGCACGTCGGAGAGGATCTGCTGGCGAGCCTCGGCCTCGCCGAAGGAGAGGGCGGCGGCCCAGGCCGGCTCCGCCATCAGCTGCAGGGCGCGCGAGAAGTACATGATGTTGACGACGAAGCGGCGGCGCCCCGCGGAGAGCGCGACGACCTCCATGAAGGCGCTGTAGTCGTCCACCAGGCTCGTGATGAAGAAGTACATGCCGAGGGCGGCGCCGGCCACCACGCACGTCACCAGCAGCGCCACGCGCCCCAGCCGCGCGATCACCCCCGAGTTGTCGCTGTTCTGCGCCTCCGCGACCCGCCGCTTGAGCTTCTGGATGCGCGCCGCGCGCTTCGCCGCCTTGCCCGAGTCGGCGGCCGACTGGGAGCCCTCGCCGACGCTCTCCGCGCCGGCCTGCGAGCCGGCGAGGCTCGACTTGCGGCCGACGCCGCGGGAGCCGCCGCCGACGGAGCCGGCGGCGCTGGACTTGTGGGCTGCGAGGAGGGAGCCGCGGCGGGAGCCGCCGCCGGCGGAGCCGACGCTTGCCTTGCGCTGCGGGGGCTTGAAGTCGGTGACGAGGCGGTGCTCGGCGGGGCCGAAGGAGAGGCCGCGGCGCTCCTTGCCCTCGCCCCCGCCCCCCTGCGAGCTGAGCCGCCCCGCCAGCTTCTTCGTGCCCCCGCCCCCGCCCCCGCCGGAGGAGGCGATGGAGACGAAGGAGGCCTTGGGCCCCGCGAGGCGCTTCTTGGGGCCGGGCGCCCCGCCCTCGCCCTCGCCCCCCTCCGTCACCTGCAGCTGCACCGAGCTCTTGCGCCCCGCCTTCCCCTTCCCCTTCTTTCCCAGCGTCGCCACCTTCGCCGTCCCCGCACCCTCCTCGCCGGCCCCGTCCGCCGCCTCGGCCGGGGCGCCGGGGCCGGGCGGGGGCCCCATGCCGGCGATGCCGAGGCCCTCGAGGGAGGCGGGGGCGGCGAGGGGCGTCCCCACGGCCCCGCCCTCGTCGGCCCCGCCGCGGCCGGCGCGGCCGGGGAAGGTCGTGCGGTTCTTGCCCGAGCCCGAGAGGGGGCCGGGGCCGTGTGGAGAGGGCGGCGCGAGGGCCGGCCCGAGGGAGGGCGAGAGGGAGGGTCCGACGCCGGAGAGGCCGCGGGGCGCGTTGACGACGCGGAAATCGACGGCGCTGCGGCGGAGGGAGACGCTGAAGGCCGTCCCCAGCAGCGCCGCCTCGGGGCTCGGCTCGGGGCGGGCGACGGCGAGGGTCCCCGCGTAGGGGGCCCGCCCGTAGCGCGGGAGGGCGACCACGTTGGCCGTCCCCGTCGCGTCATCCCCTAGCACCCCCTCCAGGTTGACGGGGCCCGAGGGGTACACGCGCGGCACGAAGGCGGCGTCGCGAACGGGCCGCATGACCGTGTTGGGGGCCATCCCGGGGGCCGACTTGATGGTCACCGAGGCGCCGCCCTCGCCCTCCTCATCCTCCAGCGACACCGTCTGCGGGGCGGCGCCGTCGGCCCCCGGCCCCGCAAAGAGGCGAGAAGAAGCAAAGAGAAGGAGGAAGGTGGAGACGAGGGGGAGGGGCGGGGCGGGATGGGCGCACGGCGGTCTGGAGGAACTCGGCGAGGGGCGCCCCCACCGCCTCCTCGAAGCCGCACCCGAAGAAGAGGGCGAACGACGGGTCCACCGCCCGGATCTGCCCCCGCCGCTCGCAACAGGCGGGGCAGGCGGGGCGGGGCGAGGCCGGCGCGCACGATGCCCTCCGCGTCGACGGCAACGGTCGTCTGGGCGGGGCCCTTGGCCGAGGCCGGCGGGGCGACGCTCATCCGCCGGCTCGGCCGCCGCCGCTGCGTCGCGATGCTCTCCACCGCTGTCCCCAGGCCGTACGCCACCGACTGCCGCCGGTTCTCCACGCTCGAGCGCCGCGGGGCATCGCCCTCGCCCCGCGGGAACATGACACTCGAGCGGCGGGCCTCGGGGGCGGCGCTGTCGCGCGGGAACATGACGCTGGAGCGGCGCGGGCCCTCGCCGGCGGGGCCTGCGACGACGCTCGAGCGGCGCGCGGCGTCGCCGGGGACCAGCGCCGAGGCGCGCCGGCTGCCCGCGTCGGGCCCCGCCGGCTGCCCCGCGCACGCCGCCTCAGCGGCGACGACCGAGGGAAGGAGGGCGGGGGGCGCACGGAGGAAGGTGGCGAAGCGCGCGGCGAGGTCGGCGATGACCGACTGGCGCCGGCTGCGGCGCGGCTCGGCCGCCACGGCCGCCCCGGCCTCGGGCGAGAGGTTCGTCGAGGGCCGCAGGCTCCCGCCCTCGCCGGGCACTGTCAGGCCGGCCGTGCGCCGCGTCGAGAGCCCGGCCCCCGCGCCGGGGCCGGCCTGGGTGGAGGGGCGGCGGGAGTCGCCGGGGGCGTGGCCCTCGGAGGGGTCGGGGGCGGCGTCGGGGGCCTCCATGTTCCCCACCAGCGCCTCCATCGTCTCCCGGTCCATGGGCTCCTTCACCGCCATCGTCGCCATGTCGATCGAGCCGCGCTGCACCCGCATGCCCCCGAGCCACGCGTTCATCCGCGTGCTCCGGTTCCGCCCCGACCCGCCGGCCCCCGCGGCCCCCCCGGCGAGCCCGATCCCCATCGCCTCCTCGCGGAGGGCGGCCGGCTGCCCCTGGGAGACGGAGGCGCCGTCGAGCCAGGCGGCGATGGCCGGCGGCACGCGCCGCGCCGACACTGACGCCTCGTTCCGCCGCGAGGCCGCCCGGTGGTGGTCCGACCCGTCGCTCCCCGACTCCCCCCCTCCCTCCTCCTTCGCCTCTCCGTCCCGGCTCCCCGCCGGCGAGCGCGCGTTCGGCGGCGACCCCGCCCCCGCCTCCTCGTCGCTGCCCGAGGCCCCTCCGCCGCCGCGCGCCGTCCCCGCGACCGCCCGGCTCGTGGCCGCCGCCCGGTGCGGGCGCCGCTGCCGCTGCCGCGGCCGCTGCCGCGGCCGCTGCCCGAGCCGGAGAGGGCGCCGCTCCCCGGGGCATCGCCAGCGCGAACGGCCTCGGCTTCGGGCTGCCCCGCGCCTCCGGCCCGAGGCTCGCGAAGCCGAAGCCGGCGCCAACGCCGGCGCCGGCGGCGCGCCCCGCGAGGCTCGCGGCGGCGGCGGCGGCGAGGCGGGCCTCGTCGTCGGGGTCGCCGGCGGGGCCCTCGGGGCCGGCGTCCTCGAAGCCGACGGCGTCGGCGGCGCCGGCGGCCTCCTCGTCCTCGTCCTTGAAGAAGGCGAAGTCCTGCGTGTGCGCCTCCTCGTGCTCGTCGGCGAGGTCGTAGTGCTCCTGGGCCTTGGCGAGGTCGTTGTGGCACTCCTCGAGGAAGCGCCCGTAGAGGCGGAGGATGCGGGGGTTGTGCGGGTGCTGCTCGAGCAGCGTGCGGTAGTAGTACTGCGCCTCCTTCTCCGTGCGGTCGATGCGCGTGATCGCCCGCTCCAGCGACCGCAGCGGCGTCTGCGGGTCCAGGATGTAGGCCCAGAACTGCTGGAAGGCCCGCAGGCACTGCCGGTGGCCCTTGCGCGCCCCGCCCATGTTCTTCACGTACTCGATGTACCCGATCACGTCCAGCTTGCGCGAGCCGACCTCCGCCGCGTGCATCAGCTGCTGCCGCTCGTTCATCTTCCGGTACACGAAGAAGCGCATGTCCATGAACGGCTGCCGCGCACGAGGCTCAGCGGGGCGCGCGCGCGCGAGAGGGGCGCGGGGCCGGCGCACCCGCAGCTTGGCTGCCGTGCGGATCTGCGCGGTGCAGGAACGGGGTAAGCGGTCGCGAGCGGCGAGGTCGGGGCGGGACGGGGCGGGGCGGGGCGGGGCGGGCCTTGTCAAAGCCCTGCTGGGGGTTCTCCCGGTAGAAGAAGAGGAACTGGGCGTAGCAGACGTACACTGCGCGCGGGGCGCCTCAGCGGCCAGGCTCGCTGGAGGGGGGCCGGGGCGGGGCGGGGCGGGCCGGCGCTGGACTTGGGGAACTGGGCGATGCCGGACTGGTAGATCTGCTCGGCGAGGTCGAGGGCCTCCTCCCCCGCGTCCTCCTGCAGGAACCGCGTCGCCAGCTCCACGTGCAGCGCCCGCTGGTACTCCGCCTCCCCCCGCCCCGTGCAGAAGCGCGCGAAGAAGCGCGCCCGCGTGCCCCACCAGGCCGCCCCGAAGACCACGGGCGCCCCGGCGAGCATGGCGGCCGTGAGGGTGGCCCCCGCGTACGCGTTGTTCTGGTTCTCCACGATCACGAAGATCGCGAACCAGGTGAAGGCCGCGAAGCCGGCCGTCCGGTAGCAGTTCACTGCCCCGCCCCCTCAGACGGGCGCGGCGCGCGCGCATCACCCCGGGGGATCGCACTGCGGATGTTGTAGTAGGGGTAGACTGGGAGAGGGCGGGGCGAGGGGTGAGAAGGGGGCGGGGGGCTCGGGGGCGGGGCGGGGCGGGGGCGGGCGGACAGTTGAGCATGAGCCAGAGGAGGGCGAGGCCGCAGAGGAGGTAGATGACGCCGAGGTGGAGGTCCTTGAGGACCTTCAGGCCCTTGGCGATCGAGAGCAGGATCGTGACGACGAGGTACACGAACTCCACCCGCGAGTGCGGCCGCGCCTGCAGCACGCTCCCGCTCTTCGTCGGGTCCGGCTCGAAGAACTGCCCCGGGAGGAAGGCGCGGGCTCGGATCGACTGGCCGGCGGGGCGGGGCGGGGCGGGGCGGGGCGGGGCGGGGCGGGCGGACGAGGAGGCCGACGGAGAGGGCGAGGAGGGAGGTGACGGCCATCGAGGCGATCGCGAAGCCGAAGTAGAGGAGGAAGGTGCCGTCCCAGCACAGCAGGTCCCCGGGGTACGACAGGTGCGGCCCCGCCGCCAAGTTGCAGTTGAACATTACCGCCAGCACCTGGATGATCGGGATCTGCCGCGAGAGGCGGGGCCCGTCAGCGCGCCCCGGCGGCGGAGCGCGCCCGGGCGCGGGCACACGTAGAGCAGGTCGAGCAGGACCGTCACGGCCCGTCGGAGGATCTTCAGGGGCCAGATGAACCTGCCGGGCGATGTTAGCGGGAGAACCACGGCGCGCGGCCAAGGAAGGCGAGGGAGGGGCGGACCGGATGCGGTGCTGGCCGAACTGGTACCCGACGATGGCGGCGTTGACGAGGGCGACCATGCAGAAGGCGACGCTTATCCAGAAGACCACCGCGAACCTGCGCCGCCATCAGCGAGGCCCTCCGGCGGGATTGGCGGTGGGGGAGAGCGCACGTCTTGAAGGGCCACGCGTTCCAGTTGATCCACGAGAGGGACGAGGGCAGCGACGTGCCGAATCCCGTCGTCGCGCCCGTAGCCAGCGCGCCCCAGCTGCAGCGGGCCTCAGCGCGCGCGGCGGAGAGCGACGGCCGACGCCGCGCCTGTATGTGTAGAGCGGGAAGTAGAGGAGCTGGATCAGCTGAATGAGCTCTGGCACCCACGCGTACTTGTTCTTTCCGTCATCCGTCTTCAGCATCACATCTGCGCAACGTCATCGGCGGCGGGGCGGCAGGGAGGGCGGCGGGCGTACAGAGGATGCCGAAGAGCATCTCCAGCAGCTGCGCTGCGGTCCGATTGAGCCCCTCCAGAGCCTTGTCGTGGCCATCGCGCCTACTCGACGCCCCCGACGCCTGGCTCTTCCCCTGGTCGCTCTTCCCATCCGCCTGCGACTGGGACGCCTGGCTCTGCGTCCGCCCCCGCAGCCGGGCGAAAGCTCGTGCCATCGGTGCTGTGCTGCAGCTAGCTAACGCACAGATCGCGGGATCATGAGCGCCGCCACCGGGCCATAGCGGACGACGGCCAAGCCACCGTCGCGCTCACCACCACCTTCAAAATGTGTTGTGGTGTTCCAATCTAGCTCTGCCCTCACAAAAGAGCAGATCGCCTCGGACGGGCTGGCGTCGACAGCAGCGGACAGCTGCGGATACGTATGCTTGCTGCTGCTGCGCTGCTTCTTGCAGCTGTACCGTCAATGCCGAGGTCGCCTTTTTTTTGCCTCAAGTCCCCACCAGTGATGGCAATGTTATTAATAAGGATTTTATTAATTCCATTAGTAATTAGTTAGTAATACATTATATAATGGTCCCCAGTTCAGCCATCCTTATTAATAACAAGTTATTTATTAGGGGGGTACCTAGCATTGCACCATATTTCCACTTTGCTTCGCGCTGCTACGCATCTGCGAGCTGCGCAATGATCTGGGAGCGATGTAGAAGCATTCCTAGCTGTTTCGGGGATGTTGTGGTAGCGCCCGGAGACGTTGTCGACGTTGCATCTGGTACCCCTCTGCAAGGGACGGGTCTTATTTCATGCAAGCAGTAAGCATGCACTCGTTCATGCTGTGACTGCTTTATTGGAGAGTGTTTCTGCACCATCTTCCACCGAAAAACGCCCTCAAACGCCCTCAAACTGCCTCGAACGGGTTTGTATGGGACGTTATTAATAACGTTATTAGTAACATTATAATAATATATTATTAACATTATATAAATAGTCCATTTTCCAGGTTATTAGTAATTCCATCACTGGTCCCCACCGCTGCTTTCGCGGGAGCAGCTAGATCTTGGGTCCGCGGCGGCCAACCGCACTCAGGAATCAGGGAGCGCAGGATCCCGGCCATGCTTATGACTAGACGCGTACAAGCGTAGTATAGAAGCGCGTCCCAGCTCTTCGCCGAGTCGAGCAGACAGGTGGGGCGGTTTCTTTCTCGGCGATCCGGTCCAGCTGACGGTCGCTGATCCTAGCATTCGTCTCCCAGTATCGCGGGGATAAGCAGACTGCCAGCGGCTGGCCTGGAGATCGCGTCCCTGCGTCCAGGATCTCGGCAGACGAAGGGGGCGCGGGCCGGAGGGCTCATTAGCCAGCGCAGCTACGCAGCAGCATCTACTCTTGCTAGCTCACCAGGCAGGAAGCGGAAGGGCGGCTCACCCCGTGACGCCGGGCCCCTCGGGCCCCGGCGCTCAGTAGCCAGGCGCGGCGATGGATATCGTCATTCCCATCGTCCGCAAGGGTGCTGTGGCGGCATGGAGGGTGTGCATTGCCCTCCTTCTTCGCCCGCGCCGCAGCGAATGACGCGATTGCGCCTCCAGCTCTTCTCGAAGTTCCTGCACACACCGTCCGGGCTGCAGCCGGTGCGGGGCAATCCAGGAGGCCTCAAACCGTCCAAGGCGGCGGCCCCGCCGCCGGACGAGGACGAGGAGTACTTGGCGGGCAACGCCGCGGAGGAGGACTGGTGCGGCCCCTGCCGATGGCCGCGGCCCGCGGCGCAGCGGCCGCCGTGACGCCGGGAGGGTCGCAGGGACAAGGCCTACAACCGCTTCTCGCAGGCGAACTCGCTGTTCATCTTCGACTTTGACCACCCGCTGCGGGAGTTCTGCCAGCGCTTCGTCCTCCACAAGTACACGTTCTCCTTCTTCTTCCTCCTCACCCTTGGCTACACCATATCCCTCTCCGCCCGCGACCCCTTCGACGCCGGCCGGTGCCGCTCCCCCCCGGCCCCCGCTCCCCACCCACGCCCCCCCCCCCCCCCCCCCCCCCCCCCCCCCCTCTCACGCCCCGCCCCCGCAGCAACAAGGTCCTCGACTATATCGACATTTGCTTCACAGTGCTCTTCACGATCGAGTTTATTATGAACGTGCGCCGAGGGCGCGCCGGCCGCGCTGCCCCTGCCCCACCCTGAGCGCCCCCGGGCGGCCGGCAGGTCATCGCACGGGGCTTCATCCTGCACAGGAGATCGTACCTCAGGAGCTTCTGGCACTGGCTCGGTGCGCACGTGGGCGCGGTGCCCGGCGGCGCGGTGCCGGTGGCTGGGGCGGGGGGCTGAGGGGGCGGGGCGGGCAGACATGGCGGTGGTCGTGTTCGGCTGGCTCGCCCTCTCGCCGGCCTTCAAGAAGTTCGCGATGGTGCAAGTCCGCACCATCCGCCTCTTCCGCGCCTTCCGCGGCCTCCTCCCCCTCATGAAGGCCCGCCCCCCGCCCCTCCCCCGCCGCCCCCGCCGCCGCCGCCGGCGCTGACGCCGGCGCAGCTGCTGATGGCGGCGGTGGCGGCGGCGGCGCCGCTGCTGCTGCAGCTCGCCCTGCTGCTGCTCTTCTTCTACACGACCTTCGCGATCATCGGGATGCAGCTCTTCGAGGGGGCCTTCCAGAACCGCTGCGTCGACTCCCTCACGGGGGCCATGACCCTGGACACGCAGTGGCCCGGGCAGGACGCCTACCCCGAGGCGATGTGCTCCCTCGAGCCGGGGCGCGGCCGCCCCTGCGACGCCGGCACCATCTGCTCGCGCTTCGTGCACGCCACGCTGGGCTACTCGAACCCGACGTGGGGGTACACGAGCTTCGACAACTACGAGGTCGCCGTCCTCACCATCTTCCAGTCCCTCACCGTCCGCCCCCGGCCCCCGGCCCCCGCCCCCCGGCCCCCGCCGCGCGCTCGCGACCCCGGCGGCGCAGATGTCGCAGTGGTCGTGGTACATGTACTGGCTGGGGGACGTGACGAACCACTGGCTGGCGTACGTCTTCTTCATCGTCATGGAGCTGCTCGGCGTCTACGTCGTCCTCAACATGTTCCTCGCCGCCATCACCACCAAGTTCGAGGACCAGACCAGCGCCCAGGCCAAGGCCCAGCGCGGCAACCCCGGCGCCCGCCTCGCCCAGCTCTCCGTCCGCCAGCGCGTCCACACGCTCATCCCCCCGGCCCTCCGCGAGACCTACGCCGACCTCCGCCTCGCCGCCTCGCGCCGCTGGGCCCGCGTCAAGCAGCGCCTCGCCGCCTCGCCGGCCTACGCGCGGGCCTCGGGGGCCTGGGAGGAGGCCTCCCCCCAGCGGGACGCGGCGCGCCGGGGCATCTCGACGGCGCACCAGGTTGCCCTCGCGGCGGCCTACGTGGCCAACTACGCCTCGCTGGCGGCCTACTCGGTGGGGGAGGGCAGCGAGGCGGCGCACCGCGGCCTCTACTACTTCTTCACCGCCTTCTTCGCCCTCTCCACCCTCGCCCAGGCCCTCCGCTCCGGGCTCTGGCGCTACGTCTCCGCCAACAAGTGGAACCTCCTCGAGGCGATCGTCGTCGTGTGGAGCGTCGCCGAGTGCGCGGCGCGCGTGGAGCGGCCCTACGCGAACGCCCTCCGCATCCTCCACCTCATCCGCCTCCTCTCCCGCTCCGACCGCGTCTTCCGCATCCTCACGCGGAACATGGCCCGCGCCATCTCCTCCCTCGTCTCCTTCCTCCCCATCTTCTTCTCCACCGTCCTCGCCTTCTCGCTCTTCGGGATGCAGCTCTTCGGGGGCGGGTGCACGTTCGACGCGACGTGCACGAACCCGAGTTCGGCGTCGCTGGGGGAGTCGCCGCGGGCCTCCAACTTCGACTCGCTCTTCAACAGCTACCTGGCGACCTTCCAGGTGCTGATCGCGGACATGTGGAACAACCTCATGTTCGACGGGATGCGCGAGCTGGGCGTCGCCGGCGCCCTCTACTTCCTCGCCATCTTCATCCTCGGCGTCTACCTCATGCTCAAGTGCGTGCCGCCCTCCAGCCGGCCCGCCCCGCTGGGCCCCCCGCTGAGCCGGCCCCGCAGCGTCTGGCAGACGATCGTCATCCTCAACGTCTGCGCCGACCTCCCCGTCAAGGACTCCAGCTTCCTGGACCGCATCCAGGGCGGCCTCAGCGGCGAGGCCGCCGAGGCCGCCGCCAAGATGGCCGCCCACAAGCGCCGCGCCGAGGGCCAGGAGGTGGGCGACGAGGACGAGGAGGAGGGGGCGAGCGAGGACGCGAAGCGGACGGCGCGGCAGAAGCGGGTGGCGCGGGGCCGCCTCTCCTCGCTGGCGCGCTCCTCGGCGTCGAGCGTGGCGGCCATCTGGGCCTTGGCCAAGCGCCCCCACGTCGAGGACGACGGCGAGCACGCCTGGAGCGAGGCCGGCAGCGCCCGCGCCGGGCCCGACCGGCGCGCCAGCCTCCCGATGCCCGCCGCGGGCGGGGCGGGGTCGGGGCGCGAGGGGCCGCCGGGCGGGCTCGCCGGGCTGGCCTCGTCGTCGGAGGGGGCCTCGGGGCTCGCCTCGCCCCCGCTCGACTCGCCCACCTCCTCGGAGAGCTCCGCCGAGTCGACGCCCAAGGGCCGCCCCTCGGCCGCCTCGGCCGCCGCCGCCGCCTCGGGCGGGGCCGGGGAGACGGCGGTGGAGGTGGTGGCCCCCGGGGAGGTCTCCGATGAGCGGGCGCCGGAGGGAAAGAAGCGGGCGGCGTGGGGCGCCCCCGGCAAGGGCCCCAAGGCCGACTCCGACTCGGCCTTCGGGACGGTCGTCGACCTCTCCGCCGCCCCCGGGCCCGAGGAGGCGGACGGGAGCACCCCGTCCGGCACGCAGACCGCCGCCACGGGGACGCCCCCCGGGGCCGCCGCCCCCGGCAAGCCGGCCTCGGTCGTCGTCCTCCCCGCCGCGGCGGCGCCGGGGCCGGTGGTGATGAGAGCGGCGGGGGCTCCCCCGCAGCGCACCAACTCGGCCCTCAAGTTCGCCCTCGACCTCAAGGGCTCGGGGGCGGAGCTCGAGCAGGGCAACTGGGCCACCCGCCGCTCTGGCAAGCCCGCCCCCGGCAAGCTCGCCTTCGCCGGGGCCGCCGGCAAGCTCGCCCTCGGCGGGGCCGCCGGCAAGTGGGGCGTCGCCCGCTCCAAGGTCAAGGGGGTGGTGGGCCTGCAGAGCGCGGCGAAGATGCTTACGCAGCGGGCGCGGAGCGCGCTGCTGAGCACGGGCCAGGCGAAGCACTGCGTGGAGCTCTGCCTCCCGAAGATGACGGTCGACTCGGCCTCGTGCTTCTTCATCGAGCACGACACGGCGGTGCGGCGCTGGTGCCGGCGCATCGCCAAGCACGCCGCCTTCAAGAACGCCATCCGCGTCGTCATCGCGGCGAACGCGGCCTGCATCGCGGCGGAGGCGACGGACCCGGCGAACCGGCGCGTGGCGCTGGACGTCCTGAACTACATCTTCACGGTCGTCTTCCTCGGCGAGCTGGTCGTGAAGGTGGTCGCCAAGGGCTTCCTCCTCGCCCAGGGGGCCTACCTGCGGAACCCCCTCAACTTCATCGACGCCCTCGTCGTCGCCTCCTCCCTCGCCGCCGTCGCCGTCGACGCCGGCCTCCTCCCCTCCAGCCCCTCCCTCGTCTCCCTCCGCGCCGTCCGCTCCGTCATGCTCCTCCGCCTCCTCATCCCCCTCCCCACCATGCGCGCCCTCACCCGCATGGTCCGCCGCGGCGGCGGCGTCATGCTCCGCATCGTCGTCCTCATCTGGCTCATCTGGTCCGTCTTCGGCGTCGTCGGTGCGCCGCCCCGCCCCGCCTCCTCGCTGCCCCGCGCGCCGAGCTTGGTTCGGCGCGCGCGCAGCGGTGCGGCTGCTGGGCGGGAAGTACCACCTGTGCACGGACCGGACGGTGGTGACGCGGGCGGAGTGCGTGGGGAGCTTCTTCGACGGGCAGCGGCGGGTGGAGGCGGCGCGCGAGTGGCGCCCCGCCTTCTACTGGCAGTCGCTGGACACCTTCCCCTACGCCATGCTCCACCTCTTCGAGCTCGCCACCCTCGAGCAGTTCACCCAGCAGATGCTCTACGGCCAGTCCGCCGTCGGCGTCGACATGGCGATGCGGCCCGGGCACAACCCCTCGATGGCCATCTTCTACCACGCCTTCACCTACATCGGCAACTGGTTCGCCGTCGCCATGGTCCGCCCCGCCCCCGCCCCCGGCCGTCCCTCCCCTCCACGCGCTCCCCTGCTGAGGGAGGGGGGCGGCAGATCGTGGGCACGATCGTCTTCTTCTTCGGGCGGGCGCAGCAGGCGCTCGAGGAGGGGGCGGAGGAGGACCAGCACCTCCTCTCGCGCGAGCAGGCCGAGTGGCGCGACGTCCTCCTCCAGGCCTGCGGGGCCCGCCTGCGGCCGCGCCTCCGCCTGGCGCGGGCGGGCCTCCGGGGGCAGCTGGTGCGGCTGGTGCAGGCGCCGGCCTTCGAGAAGCTCGTGCTGCTCGCGATCGCCGTCAACGTGGTGACCTTCGCCGCGCGGCGCTCGCCGGACGTGGGCGGGGGCAACCGCTCCCTCGAGGCGGTCAACGTCGCCTGCGCCGTCTTCTACTGCGCCGAGATGGCCCTCAAGGTGGCCGCCCTGGGGCCCCGCGCCTACCTCCAGTCCCGCTGGAACCGCTACGACGCCTTCGCGACCCTCGCCGCCATCTCCTCCGTCATCGTCGAGGCCGCCGCCGAGGGCCTCGGCTCCACCAGCCCGAACCTCACCCTCCGCGGCATCCGCCTCCTCCGCATGTTCCGCTTCTTCCGCCTCTTCCTCATGTTCAAGGGCGTGAAGATGCTGGCGACGACGCTGCGGCAGTGCTTCCGGGACCTCCTCTCGATCGCGGCGCTCCTGCTCGTCGTCATGTTCGTCTACGCGAACGTCGGCGTCTGGACCTTCCGCAACGTCTCCCTCGAGGGCGCGGCGGAGGCGAGCGAGGACGCCAACTTCCGCTCCTTCCCCCGCGCCATGGTCACCCTCTTCCGCATGACCACCGGCGAGAACTGGAACTCCATCGTCCGCCCCGCTCCCCGCGCCGCCCGCCCCCCGAGACGCCGTAACGCGGGCCGCAGATGTGGGACCACATGCGGGGCCCCGAGTCCGGGTGCACGCCGGGGGCGCCGCTGAAGGACTGCGGGACGGCGGTCTCGGCGCCGCTCTTCTTCGTGTCGTACATGTTCGTGGCGTACTTCGTGGGGAACAACCTGTTCGTGGCGGTCGTGCTGCGGGCCTTCGAGGTCGTCTCGCGGCGCCTCGAGTACGTCGTGCGGGACGTGGACCTGCGCCTCTTCGCCGAGGCCTGGGAGCGCGTCGACTTCGCGGCCACGGGCTTCATCCCCGTCGCCTGGGGGCCCCGCGCCCTCCTCATGGACCTCGGCCTCGTCCGCGGCGCCCCGCTCCCCGGCGCCGCCGCCGCCCAGGCCGCCGCCCTCAACGCCGCCAAGAAGGCGGCCGCCGCCAAGGGCGGCCCCGCCTCCAAGTACGCCGTCGTGGTGGCGGCGGCCGTGCACCCCGCCAAGGCCGAGGCCGGGGGCTGGGTGGACGTCCGCCCCACCGTCATCGAGACCCTCAAGGAGCTGCGCTTCGTGCCCGTCGCCGACGGCCGCGTCCACTACTTCGACGTCTTCCGCGCCCTCGTCTCCCGCGTCTACAAGGCCCGCCCCCCTCCCGCCCCCCTCCCCCGCCGCCGCTGACGGGGGCGGGCAGAACCGGGGCATCGCGCTGCCGGCGCACGTGCAGCGGCAGCTCGACCGCCTCGCCGCCGGCACCTACCGCAGCCTCGCCGAGCACCACCGCCGCGCCGCCGGGGAGCGCGAGGCGCTGCGGGCCCCGCCCGGCGCCGCCCTCCTCCACCGCCACTACGCCGCCGGCGTCATCCAGGTGCCCCTTCCCTCCCCTGCCCCCTTTCCGCGCGTGACGGGCGGGGCCGGGGCAGGCGGCGTGGCGCGGGTACCGGCAGCTGCACCGGGCGGCCGGCGTACGGGACTTCTTCGGGGCCTTCCGCTTCGCGCGCGTCGTCGCCGAGGCGGACAAGGCCCGCCGCGAGGCCGCCGCCGCCGCCCGCGAGGCGGCCCGCGCGCAGCCGAAGAGCCGCCGCGCCTCGCTCCTCTCCTTCGGGTCGGCCCCGAGAAGGGCAAGGAGAAGGGCAGGTCCGTCAGGGGCCTCGAGCTCCCCAAGGCGGCGGCGGGGCGGCGGGGAGGGCGGGGCCGGGGCGGCGGGGCGCTCTCGCCGCTGGCGGGGACGACGTCCTCTCCCTCGCCTCCCTGCGCTCCGCCTTCCAGCCGGGGCAGGCGGGCGGCCCGCTCGGCGCCGCCACCCCCGGGGGGGGCCTCGACCGCCGCCGCGCCCGCCTCGTCAGCGGCGCCTCCCTCGCCCCCGCCCTCGGGCCCCGCTAGCCCGCCTTCCCTCTTCTCTTCCTGTACAACTCTAGTCAGCGCCTGCCGCCCGCGCGCCCTGTATAGCTTGCGCCCCGCAGCCCCGCTGACATCCGTAATTCGTTTCAAGCGTGTGCTGTGCATTTTCATTCGCTGTCCGTAGAGGATTTCATTCGTGCTTTTTCATTTATGCAAGAAGCTTAAGAACAGTGTGATTGCGCCCGGCCCGGCGGCCTGCGCATGCCTGCCGCCTTCTCCCTCATGGCCAGGATGCGCAGCCTTCCCCCAGCACTGCGACGGACGGGGGCTCGGAGCGCAGTGCTTTACAGATACTTTACACGCAAACAGCAAAAGAGCAAAAGCGATTATGGGATGTACACGGCAGACTGAGAAAGAGGTGCCCCGGGGTGCGAACGGAGCGAAGGGGCGCCGCCGGCTGCGAAAGGGGAATCGGGGAGGAGGCGGGGCAGCGGGGCCCCGCGCCTCAGGCGGCGAGGGCGCCGGTGCCGGAGCAGGCGTGGCAGAGCTCGACGGCGGAGCCGAAGCAGTGGGAGCAGATGCCCCCGAAGGCCGCCGCCCGGCAATGCGGGCACCGCTGCGCGCCACTCGTCAGCCGCGCGCCCCGTGCCGGTGCCGGCGCGGGCGGGCGAACCGTGTGGCCGCGGCCGGAGCAGGCGGGGCAGGGGCGGCGGGCGGGGCGGCGTGGGCGGGGTGACGCTGGCCTCGGCGCGGCGGATGAGCTGCTCGAGGAGGCTGTGGCGCTCGGGGCGCCGCCGTCCTCGCGGGCCTCGAGCAGCAGGTCGTCGATCATCTTCAGCGGCCAGCGCCCGTAGATGTACGCCATCGCGTCCGTCGGCAGCCCCGTGATCGGCGACGGCGGCCGCGCCGGCCCGCCCCGCCTTCTCCACCCGCCGCGCCGCCCGCCGCCCGCCGCCTCCTCCTCCGCCGCCGCCCGCGCCGCCTCCGCCACCGTGATCGACGGCAGCGGCGCCGGCGTCGGCGTCGCCGAAGGGGCCGTTGGCGAGGGCGAGGGCGTCCGCGCCCCGGGCGAGGGCGTGGCCCGCGGGGGGCTCCCCACGGGGGGGTACGCCGAGGTGACGAGGCGGTCGGCGCCGGGGGAGAGGGGCTTGGGGCCGGCGGGGGCGGCGGTGGCGGCCTCGTCGGCGATGCCGGGGAGCTCGCCGGCGCGGTAGGCGCGCTGGATCTCCTCCGTCAGCTCCTTCAGCATCCGCTGCGCGTCGATCTGCCGCCCGCCGGCCTCAGCGGCGCCGGCGCCGGCGCGGGGCGGGGAGGCCGGGGGCGGACCATGCGCCGGAGCTCGAGCTCCTCGTCGCTGCCTGCCTGCGCCGCCTCCGCCCCGACGGAGACGACTGCCGCCGCCGCCCGCCGGGCCGCCCACGCGCGGCGCACGCCCTGGCTGATCCGCAGCCGCCGCTCGAACGAGAGGCGCGCGGGGGCCGCCCCCGCCGCCTGTACGACGGCTCGGCGCTCGGAGGCGCGGGCGCGCATCTTGGCGCGCGTCGTCTCCTCGTGCTTGAGGCCGAAGCGCGGGTTCGCGCGGCCGCGCTTCGCCAGAGACATCTTCAGCCGCGTCTCCTCCGAGAGCTGCCGGCCCCGCAGCGCCTCCGCGCGCTTCCGCCGGTGCTCCTCCGACTGCTTGCGGCCGCGCTTTACCTCCGCCGCCTTCCTCCTGGGCTGCGGCGTGACCTGGGCAAGCGCGGGGGCACCGCCGAGTCGGCTGCTGGGCCGGCGCCGCGAGGCAATGCGCGACGCACAGTTCGTTTTGTTGCAGGAGGGTCGACGGGCTCTTCACGCGCCTTGGGCCGCGGCGGGGAGACCTGCTCGCTATGATTGAGCTACACGTGCGCCGCGGGAGACGGGACCAGCTCACCACGGAGGGTGCCAGACGCACGACCCATGGAAGAGAAGAAGGAGAAGACACACGATCCGCGCGCGCCGCCGCTGGTGGAGGCGGCGAGGGCGAGACCACCGCCCCCCTTGACTGCACCTGCCAAGTTCGGAGCACGAGCCCCAGGCGGTCAATGAAACACGTGCAGAGCTGATCACAAGCGCTATTACTTGTACCAGCGCACCTGGAAGGTAGGCGCGGCGGGAGCAGCGAAGAAGACTTGGCGACGAGCAATCATCCCTCGAATCGGCTGCTCGCGGAGCTGGTGCTGGCCGGCTATGCGCGAACGCAGAAGCTCAGCGGGGCCTGGCCGACTCGCTGGCCTGTCGCTCCAGTTGCCCTCGTGCAGGTGCACCAGTGCGAGTGGACGGCTCGGCGTCGTCTGGGCGGCAGGTCGATGGTCCAGGATGCCGCTAACTCCCGCGAAGCACGCCATTGAGCAGCACCGAGTCCGGCGGCGCACGCGGCACGCGGCTTCTAGCAATAGTGTACCCCCTAATGCGAACCAGGCTCAACCAGCAACGCGCGAAAACCAGATGGCAACCGAGCATAGCTAGTAGGATCGCAACCAGCAACGCACTTTGAAGCAGCCGCTTCAGGCCTCGGGCCAGAAGTCGGGCGAGCGACGCCCGCAGGCCCCCGGGCGCGATGCTCGGCATTCTGTTCGATACTATCAATAAATGTATGCTGTAAGATTCGCATTCTTTGCGCCGCGAGCCTGGTCTGACTGAAACGGCTCTCGTTCGAACAGATCTGTCCATATTCTTTAGCAACTTCAGCCAGGACAACCTGCGGCTCGGTCTCCTCAAAGGAGAGGTCGAGCTAAAGGATCTAGGCGAGCACCCTCGCCGCCCGCCTTGTCCGCAATAGCCCCCGCGCTTACAGAAGGGCCCGCCCCCGCAGAGATCAATCAGGATGTACTCCAGAACCTTATGTACATTCCGCCCATGGTTCTCGTGCGGCGTATCCACATCTCCGCCGTGCGGGCCAAGGCTCGTCCTCCGACTCCTGCCGTTGCGAGTTCGCGTGAGACCTCATACCTTCCGCAGGTGCCGATCACTAGCTTGGGCTCGGAGCCGATCGTAGCGTACGTGGAAAGGATAGATGTGATCGCGGAGGAGCCTCCCCCGAATTTCGTGCCCATCCCGCCCTCGGCTGGCCTCAAGAAGTGCGGGCAGCGGTCGCGCCGTCGCATTCCGAGCGCGGAACGAAGTGCGCGCGCGCAGGCTGCTGGATCTCATCAAAAAAAAGCAGGCCGAACCGGCGAAGAAGCCGGATGCGGGCAAGCGCTACGGACTCGGAGAGCGCATCGGCGATGGCATCCGCATCGAGCTCGGCGCGCTGCACCTCTCGTGGACGACGCTGAAGCGGCAGTCGCTGAGCGTCGACCTCCAACACTTGTCCGTCTACGCCACCAACTCGCGCTGGCAGGTGCTTCGAGTCGCCAGCGCCCCCGCCTGCCGCGGGCGCGCCTTGACCGCGCGCTGCCGCAGGTTGTGCCGCTGAAGGACGCGCACAAGCACGTGAAGTTGAAGGGCGGGAGCGAGATCCACGTGTTCAAGGAGTGCGCGCTGCAGTCGGTCTCAGTTGTGCTGCGCCTGCCGCACACGGACGGCACCGTCGAGAACATCGCCATCGTGCAGGGCATCCCCGTCAAGACCCACGTGCGGCCGCCGAGTCCTGGGCTGGGGCAGCGTGCGGGGGCCGACGGGGGGGCGCGCGCGCAGATGACGCTGAAGCGGAAGTCGCGGGGCCTCGCGCTGGCGGGCATCGACGTGGACGTGCACATGGAGCGGAACCTGCGCCTCGTCATCCCCCGACGCCACCTCTCCATGCTCTACCAATTCGTCTTCGTGCGCACGCCCGCCCCGCCCCCCGGGCTCCCGCACCGGCCCCGCTGAACCCGCCCCCCGCGCCAGTCTCTCCCCATCTTCGCTGCGGCGGCCGTCATGCAACAGGACAAGGCCGGCGCGGCGCAGGCGACGTGCGCGGGGCGCGGCGGGCTGGCACGCCCCGGGGCGGCTGCTCTGACGCGGGGCGCCTTGTCGCGCAGGCGGGGGGATCTGCTGGTGGAGGAGTCGGCGAAGACGTCGCCGCTGGACCTGATCCGGGCGCTGGGCGAGCTCTCCTTCAAGCTGCGCCTCTCCTCGTTCACCCTGGAGCTCCTCGACGAGGTCGACGGCGAGGAGCACGCCATCTGCGTCGACGGCGCCGGCCTCCTCATCGGCAGCAACGCCCGCGTCGTCCCCATGCCCCGCTCCGCCGAGCGCAAGATGGTCGTTCCCCCCAAGCCCCGCGCCAGCTTCCTCTCCTGGGGCCACGGCCCCGGCGGCGACGGCGCCAAGGCGGCGCTGGGCATGCGGGAGCAGGCGGAGCACATGCTGGAGGCCGGCGGCCGCTTCGCGCTCGTGGCGCTGACGCTCACAGAGCGGTGGCCCCGGCGGGGCCCCAAGGGCCAGACGCGCCTCCTCGTCTCCATCGCGCACCCGACGCCGGAGGACGAGGCGGCGGGGGCGGCGGCGGCGGCGCGCGTGCCACCCTCGGAGGCGGGGGACCTGGCGAGCGAGGCCGGCGACGCCGACGACGGCAAGCTCTACGACGTCGCCGACACCGCCTTCGGCGCCGGCTACACCGCCCAGCAGAACCAGCTCAAGCCCCTCATGGTCCGCCCCGCCCGCCCCGCACCGCCCGCCCCGCCCGCTGCCGGTCTCAAGCGGGGCGGGCGGCAGGACGTGAAAGCGTTGTTCCGGTACCCGGCGCCGCCGGAGCCGCTCCCGATCCTCGTAGCCGACATGACCTTTCGCCACATCGAGGCGCGCTCGCCCCGCCCCCAGCGCGCGCCCCGCCGGCCCTGGGCGCTGACTCGGGGGCGGGGGCGGCAGGTGCTGGTGGAGACGGGGTGGATCATGCGGGCGGTGAACATGCTGATGGAGAGCTTCGAGCTGACCTTCGAGAAGATCAAGCTGCTGCTGAACGAGGTCTGGAAGGCGTGGATGGGCCTCCACCGCATCCCCTGCTTCTCCGTCAAGCTCGCCGTCTCGGACGTGCACCTCGTGGTGCCCATCCCGGCGGTCCTCGCGGAGCACGTGCACGCGTGCGAGATGGAGCTGCCGTGTGCGACGATGGACGCCGGGGAGGCCGGCCTCACGAGCACCGCCGAGTCCGGCCTCCGCGACTCCCTCCGCATGGTCGTCGGCTCCTTCTCCTGCGAGATCGACCCGCAGCTCATCACCAAGGGCACCGCCCCCCGCGCCGCCTCGCTGCACGACCGCGTGCGCACCATCGAGCGGGAGCTGCGGCCCGAGGAGGGGGTGGACCTGGCGGCGGGGGAGATCCGGGAGCCGGTGTACACGCAGACGCAGCGGGTGAAGGCGCACCTGGGGTCGATGCAGGTGGGGACGCAGTTCGGGACGAACGCGACCTGGATGCCCTTCCTCGAGGTCAACGGCGTCTTCATCGAGGCCGACTGCCACTGCCTCGACTACCAGGCCCTCCAGGACCCCGTCGTCTGCCCCCCCGTGCGCCCGCCCCGCCCCGCCCCGCCTCTGCGCCCGCCGGCTCACTGCGCGGGGCCGGGCAGGCGACGGTGGTGCCGGGGCCGGAGGTCCTCATCCTGACGCAGGAGGTCAACATCATGTTCCGCACGCACCAGTACATCCTCCTCCGCACCTGCATCGAGGTCGGCTGGCAGTTCCTCGAGCGCGCCTGGGAGGAGGCGGACCGGGCGGCGAGCGAGGGGCCCCCGAAGCCGGCCCCGGCGGCGGAGAAGCCGGCGGTGGGGCCCCTGCAGTGGCTCGGGGAGCACCTGGCGACGACGCTGCACGGGCAGCCGCTGGCGCTGCTCTTCATGCTCGAGATGGAGCAGTGCAAGATCGAGCTCATCAGCGACCGCGAAATCAACCGCCGCAACCCCTCCGTCCTCGAGCTCTACACCCGCGGGTCCGCCCCCGCCTGCCCCGCCCGGCGCCGGCGCGATCGCCGCCTCAACGTGGCGGGGCGGCGGGCAGGTTCGCCTTCGAGTGGCAGCAGGTGGCCAAGACCACCTGCGTAAACGCCGTCGTCTCCGGCTGCCGCGTGCGCCCCCCCGGCCCCGCCCGCCCCCGGAGCGAGCGCCCTCCCGACGCGCCGGCGCGGGCGTGGACGGGCAGATCGAGGTGCCGTCGGCGACGGGAGGCGCCCCCGCGGAGCTCTTCTCGAACGCGCGGCCGCGGCAGGCGCCGCTGCCGACCCTCACCGCCGTCTCCACCTCGACGCGCCTCATGGACCCCGGGGAGGCGGCGGCGGCCGACGCGCAGGGGAGGCTGGCGCGCGCCGCCTCGCACGACGCCGGCTTCGTGGGTCTGGGCCCCGGCAGCTTCGGGAGCGCCGACATCGAGCCCCTCATGGTCGTCCACTTCGAGCAGGGCCTCGACGTCCGCCCCAGCCGCCCCCCCCGCCCCCCCGCCGCCCCCTCACGACCCCGCCTCAGAGCCTGCGGCGCTCCTCGCGGCCGCCGATCGCCGGCTCGGCGACGCACCTGTGGGAGGCGCCCGTCGGCACGAGCCCCGGGCACACGCGCAAGGTCACGATGGACGGCACCGGCCCCCAGACGATGGCCGTCCCGCACCGCACCGCCAGCGTCGCAGAGCAGATCCGCGCCGCCGCCGGCTCCGCCAGCCCGCCCAAGCGCACCCTGCGCATGCGGGTCGCCGGGCCGAAGCTCTCCGCCAACGCCGAGAAGCTCGTGCAGGCGAGGCCGCCCCGCCCCCCCCCCCCCCCCCGCCCCCGCCCCCGACGCTGAGCTTGTGGGCCCGCAGGTCTCCCGCCTCTTCCTCTCGGGCTGCAACGTCATGTTCCCGAGCCTGCAGGGCAAGGTCATGACCCTCCTCAACCGGGTCCGACCTGCCCCGTCGCCTGCCCCGTGTCGCGCCCGCTGACGGGCCCATAGACGCTTAGCGCGGGCCAGGAGGAGTACAGGCAGCAGACCTACGTGCAGCCCGTCGCCCGTGCGCCGCCCCGGGCACGCTGCCCGGGCGGCGCTGACGGGGCGGGCGGGGCAGCGCTGATGGGGTGGAGCATGGAGGTGCTGGGGAGCGAGACGATGATCCCGGACCTGCGGCACGACCCGCCCAAGCTCTTCGTCATCGAGGTCGACAAGGTCGCCGTCGCCGGCGTCGCCCACCCCCTCAACATCGTCCAGGACATCGCCGTCCGCCCCGCCCCGCCCCCGCCCCGCCCCGCCCACCCCTCTCAACGAGCGCAGATCACGGGCACGCACCTCGTGCTGTACACCGGCGAGGCGGACGCGGGCAACTCGCCGGCGCGGCAGGCGGCCAAGCCGACGGCGCAGAAGGGGGCGGGCCTGCGGCGGACGGTCTCGGTGGTGATGGACATGGCGCGCTCGGGGAGCAAGGGCCTGGCGCGGCAGCCGCTGGGGGCCCCGATGGACGTCCAGCTGCAGATGACGCACGAGTGGGTCGGCGCCTCCTGGCTCACCAAGATGCGCATGGCCCCGATGGGGATGGACCTCGCCGCGTCCACCTCGCAGCTCTTCTTCCTGGTGGACATCATCCGCTCGCAGCTGAGCCACCTCTTCCGGGCCTCCTCGGGCCCCGCGATGGTGGCGGGGGACGGCAAGGACCTCGTCGCCCAGCTCGAGGCCATCTGGCGCCAGCTCTCCGACGGCCTCGCCCACATCGAGACCGTCCTCTCCTCCCCCGACGCCGCCCCGGACGGCCCCGGCCCCGCCCTCCCCCGCGCCTCCTCCATCGCCCCCGCGCTGCCCCGCGCCGCCTCCGTGCGCCGCATCCCGCCCAACTTCCGCGAGGCACAGGCCGCCCAGCAGCAGGCCGCCCTCGCCCGCGCGGGGGCCGGCGCCGGCCCCGCCCCCAGCCTCCCGCCCCTCAAGGAGGGCTACATCCGCCTCAAGGGCTCCTCCGCCTTCGCCGGCTGGAAGCGCCGCTTCGCCGTCCTCCGCCCGCCCCACCACCTCCAGCTCTTCCAGACGAGCGCCTCCGGCCAGGCCCGCCGCCCCGCCCTTCTCCCTGCTGCCGCCCGCCCGGCGCTGACAAGGGGTGCGCAGGGGCGGGTGCGGCTGGTGAAGACGGTGGACCTCGAGGGCTCCTCGACGGCCCGCGCCGAGGAGCGGGCGCAGCGGCCCGGCGTCTACCTCTTCCGGGTGACGCTGCAGCGGGGCGGCGCGCAGAAGACGAAGAGTGTGCGGGTGGACAACCGGCTGGACATGGACGAGTGGATCGCCGCCTTCCAGACCGCCTCCACCTACGCCCGCACCCGCCCCTCCATCGTCGCCGCCGCCTTCCCCCGCGCCACCCTCGTCCGTCTCCTCCCTCCTCCCTCCACCCCCCTGCTCGTCTGCGCCTGAAGCGGCGGCGCAGGGCGCGAAGGAGGGGGCGGGAACGGGGGCGGGGGCGCCCCTCGAGTCTGTGCTGAGCGTCCGTACCCTCGCCTCGGACCCCCGCAAGGTCGCGGTGCGCCCGGAGGGGCCGAGGGGCGCCGCCGGGGGCGGGCCTGGGGCGGAGGCTGACGGCGGCGGCAGGAGATCAAGCAGTGCGTGGGCATGGCGCAGCGGCTGCTGGGGGAGGCGAAGGCCTCGCAGGAGGCGTTCATGCGGGACTTCGCGGCGATGCGGGCGCAGCTGGAGAAGGCGGACGAGGTGCGGGAGCAGGCGCTGGAGAAGGTGAAGCGGGAGCGGGCGGTGCTGCTGGAGAAGCTGCGGCAGCGCGAGGAGGAGGCGGACGCGATGCGGGCGGAGCGGGACGAGGAGCGGACGGTGCGGGAGGAGGCGGCGCGCGACGTGCGGGAGCTCGAGGAGCTCCTCTCGCAGATGCGCGACCGCGAGGTCGCCCTCGTCATGGAGCGCGCCGAGCTCACCGAGCGCCTCGGCGGCGCTCCCGCCGACCACCCCCGCCCCGCCGCCCCGCCCCGCCTCCCGCCCCGCTCCAACGGCGGCCCGGGGCTCCGGCATGGCGGCGGCTGGGGCGGCGTCGCCCCCGCGGCGCCGCCCTCGGTGCACGACTCGATCACGTCGGTGCCGGACTCGGTGACGGACATGCCGGCGGCGCGGGAGGGCGGGCAGCGCGGCACGCGCACCGTCGGCGTCAACGGCGGCTACTTCGGCGGGCACGAGCAGCAGCAGGCGGCGCACGCCGGGCAGCACGACGACGGCTTCTGGGAGCGCGTGATGTCGGGCTCCGAGGCCCCGCAGTACGCCCCGGGCCACGGCCACGCCCGCCCGCCCCTCGCGAGCGGCGCCGGCGTCGGGGCCACCCCGAGCGTGTACGGCACCGCCAGCAACGGCCGCGGGCCCCGGCCGCACGGCGTCCGCCTCCTCTGAGCTCTTAGCCCCCGCCCCCCTGCTTTGCTAGTGTCGAGAAGCGCGCTCAGCATGGATAGTGGTTCCCTCTGCTAGTTTTCTAACGTGCACATGCAGCCCCAAGGCCGGAGGGCGAGCTGCAACTTGCATTTCAGACACGACCAACGACATCTGGACTAGCCTTAGTAGCTGTTTGGCTAGCAGTGGGCCGCCGGTCGAATCGTAAGGGCTCAGACAGATAGGCAAGCGACGTCGAAAATCGAAATTGAATACCGAAGCTCGAGATCGAAACCCTAGGTCTACTTACCCTACGGGCTTAAGATCGAAAGATCAGAGGTGCGGGCCGTGCCCGGAGGCTCGCCCGTTCCCGCCACGGACTGGCCCTAAGGGAGAGGAATGCTGCCCGAGGGGGCCGGAACCCCCACGAGCCCCGGACCGGGAGACCGGTACCGGGCCTCCCCCGCTCCCGAAGGTGCGTAAGGTGGAGCCGCATCGCGCCGCGTCGGATCGAAGCTGGGGTACTGGGGCCATCGCAATCCGTGCGGATCGCCTGCGCGACGCCGCGCGCGCGAAATTAAATTCATTATATAAAACACGCGAAATCGAAATCGAAATCGAAGGGAGCGCACTGGTGCCCAATGTGAGTGCTGCTCGCCGAAGAGCGCACAGAGGGATTGGGTGGCCTGCCAGAGCGGGGCGCGTGTAGATCCATACGGAACCCCTGCGCGCGCGACGTCGGCGCTCGACCGCGAGCGCCCGAAGCTTTAAAAAGAGGCAAGCTTGAATTTAAACAAGCTCGATCGCGTGCGCGCGCGCTGCGCATGCGCGTACCTGAGCGCGGCCTCTGTCGGGGAAGGAGCTGCGCAACGCATCGCGGGTGCACTCGTCGCCGCCGCCGAAGCGGGCCTCTAGATCTGCGGAATTATAAGTGCCCAGAAAATCAGACGACGTCGACGCGAACGACGCGACGTCGCGCGCGCGCGCGCTAGCGCTGCGCGGGGTGTGCTCACGAGGACCGCGTGGCAGCTTCGACGAGTTCCTGCGCGGAGAAGCGCAGATCCCTTAGGAGGGAGCGCCCTGCGCGGGGCCGAATTTTCCGGAGTCAGGGCGCGCGAGAATCATATGCATGATCACCCTTCAGCACGCGAGCACGTGCGCGGGGCGGCGCGGGCGGGCGAAGCGAACCAGAACACGCCGCGCCCGGCCGCGCGGAGGCGGCCGTCGCAGCTTTGCTGTGTTGACCTGCGAGGACCGGCGGACTACCGCTTAGATCTAGATCCCAGCTTCGGCGCGGGGGTGGGAAGTTAAAGCAAAGATCACCTTTCTCGCGATGGGCGAAGAATGCGACCAGCCGAGGCAGCTCGGCCTTTTTATACATCGAGCTCGAGGGAGTTTTAGAGGAGCTCGAGATCTAGATCTAGATATCGATCTAGAGTCGAGCTCGAGCTCGACGCCCTGTACATATGCATCGACGCCCCCAAACTCGAGCTCGATCGCGAGCTATAGTAAACTCGAGCTCGATCGCGAGCTCAAGCTCGAATTCGAATTTAAGGCGCCAACACGGTGCGCCGCACGAAAGCGCGCGTGCTGCGATACAAACGAGCACGACCCCCGCTAGCGCACGTATGCTAGCGCTCGCCTCGCCCCGCTCTCGCGCCTCGCCTTTGACATGCGTAGGGTCAACTTGTCAACTTGCAAGGGTTGAGGGCGCCCGTCAAGCCGAGCCGTGGTGCCGGCTAGAGGCTGTACCCGCACAAGCTGCGGCTAGACAGCCGCGCGATCGGAGCCGGGGAGAGCCACGTGCACAGCAGCTACACACGCACGAGATTCTGAGTGCTGGGCCGCGTCCGCAGAGTGCATCAACACGCAAAAAGAGGAACGAAGGAACGCATCAGTGCAGCACATTAGCGGCAGTTTGCATCTTTAGGCGGGCAGCCGCTGAGCGGCAGTTTGCATCTGCAGGCGCACTGTCAAGACCATGTCGCATCCTAAGGTGCATCTCCTTTGCTATCTGCAGTTTCTCCTCGTCGGAGCTCGACTGAACTTGACCGCTGCTCCGCTTGCAACCCAGGTGGTAGAAACTGCTCGCCGCTACCGCTTAGACGCGCATGCACAACAATTCGAGAGTCGGTTACCAAAGCTCGTGCGCGTCGCCTTGGTGCCTCGTCGTCTTGTGCCTCGCAAGCTCCAGATTCGAGGTTTAGGAAACAGCGGGGCCTCTCACAGACGCCAGATAAACACGCTTGCGGGATGCAGGAGCGGTCTAGAGATCGTGACGCAGCCCGTCCTCCCTCTGCGTCGCATAGCTAAGCATAGCTAGTGGCCCCTCATCGCTGGCCCTGCTGCGCGCCGCCTTCCCTCGCAAAGCGCGCTTACCGACAGCGCTCCCTCGCTCCGCGTGCACAGGTGGACGCGAGCCCGACGTTGCTGCGGGCGCAGCAGGTTTACGAGCCGCCGAAGCTCGCGGTCTCGACCGCGCCGACCGCCGGGACCGAGGGCGAACTGCGCCCCGCGTACCCTTCCCTGCGGTGCGCTGAGCTTGGCGCGCCGCGCCGCGCGGCCAGGCCCGCCGCCCGGGGGTCACGGCGGGGGGGGCGGCAGGAACGTGGCGGAGCGGGAGCGGGTGGGCCACTACGGGTGGGGCGTCGGGGGCCCGCTGGCGGCCCTCAACCTGAGCCCGCGGGCCTTCCTCTCCCAGCAGCCCGAGCAGCGCGACCACCTCACCGACGCCGCCACGTCAGCCCCGCCCCACCCCGCCCCGCCGTCGCGACAGGGACCGACTGCCGGCCTCGCGCGCGCGGGGGGGGCGATCAGGCGGTACCGGCGGCACAACGGGATGGCGATCGAGCGGCTGGACTTCACGCGGCGGCACCGGCAGTGCGAGCTGCCGGGGGAGCCCTCGCACGACTTCAGCCTCAGGCGCGGCCCCCTCGAGGCCCCGCCCCGCCCCGCCCCGCCCGGCGCTGACCCGGGGGCGGGCGCAGCCGGATGCTGGGCCACGCGAGCCCGCGGCTGGACCCGCTCTCGCTGACGCAGATCTCGGCGCGGCTGAGCGAGCCCTTCGAGCGGACGTCGCCGCGCGTGCGGAGCCCGCGCCTCGCGATCGCCGCTGCGCACCGGCGCCCCGGGCGCGAGAGCGCCGCCTCCGTCGCCAGCAGCCTCGCCAGCGCCCTGCCCCCGCCCCGCTACGACCCCGTCCCCGCCTCCTAGCGCCCCCTCGCCCCTCTCCAGGCCTCCCACTGCGCCGCCTCAGGGCCGCGTCTTTTTTGCGTCCCCGCCCGGCGCACCTTTTTCTAGCTAGATCTATACAGCATGCGCACTATACAGCTCTCAGATCACAGAAAAGCAATCATATCGCCCAGCATCGTCTGCAGCAAAAGCGAAAAAAAGAAAGAAGCCGGAACTAGGACTAGAACTAAAAGCGGGCCCTGATGGCAAGAGGGGGCCGCGCTCAGGAAAGCGGCGCCGCTGGAGGGGCGGGGGGCGGGGCCGGGGCGGAGGCGGGGCCGGGGGTGGGGAGGGGGCCGGAGTAGCCCGGGAGGGCGCGCGGTGAGACGAGGGAGGAGAGGAGGGCTGCATTCACGGCAGCGCGGCCGGGCCCCGAGGGGAGCCCGAGGGACTCGGCCGAGGCCTGCGCGGCGGTCCGCGCGAGGCTCCCCGGCTTGCCCGCCAGCCCGCTCCAGCGCTCCCCCCGCCGCCGCCCCACCCCCGAGCTCGAGGAGGCCAGTGAGGGGGCGCCGGGGGGCGGGTGCGGGCGGCGGGCGGAGTGCTGGAGCTCGCCAGGGCCGGCGCCGAGGCTGCTCGGCGTGTGGCTGAGCCCCGGCAGCGTCGGCGTCGAGTGCGAGACGAGGCTCTGCAGCGAGTGCGGCACGCCCACCTCCCGCTCCATCTGAGCGGCTCCGTCAGCGGCCCGGCGCGGCAAAGGGCGGAGGAGGGCGGGGCTCGAAGGGCGCACGCCGGCGGAGGAGTTGCGGCGGGCCGGGGGGCTCTCGCTGCGCCGCCCGCCGGCCTCTCCGCCTCGTGGTGCGCGGCGGCCCCGGCCCCGGCGCCGAGGACCTGCAGCGCGCTCGCCAGCGCCCGCGAGACCGGCTTCCCCGGGGCCCCGCCCCCGCCCTCGGCGGCCGCAGGCTCGGGGGCGGGAGTGGAGGCAGCCGCGGAGGCAGCCGCGGGGCGGGGGCGGGAGCGGGGCCGAGGGCGGGGCGGGGGCGGGGGCGACGGGGCCTGGGGACGGGGTGCGGGCAGGGGCGAGGCCCACGGGGAGAGGCGGGGTTGAGGGGTTGGGGCGGCGGGCTCCCGCACGCCGGCGCCGGCGCGGCGGAAGGAGCTGGAGCGCTCCTGCGAGGGCGGCGAGGGCTCCCCGAAGGGGCCGCCCCCTCCCACGCCTCCGGGCCCGGGGACGGCGGCGCCGGGGGGTCGCTCTCCGCGTTCCCCTCGGGGGAGGCCTGCGGGGCGGCTCGGGCGAGGGCGAGGTGTCGGCGCTGTGCGCGGCGGCGCTGAGCCGCTCCAGCGCGTGGGCGCGCGCGCGCGCCGCGGCCCCCGCCGGCAGCGACGGGACGCTGCGGCTGTGGTGCATCGCGCGGGGCCCGCCGGCCTCGTCGTGTCCCGAGGCGTGCGGCGGCTCCGAGGCGGCCCCCGCGAGGCCCGGCCCGTGCGGCCCGTGCGGGGCGTGCGGGGCGTGCGGGGCGTGCGGGGCGTGCGGGGCGGGGCGGCCGCCGAGGAGGAGCTCGTCGGGGCGGGGGCGAAGGCGCGCGCGGCCGCCGGACCTTCGTCCATCTTCAGCGTCGCCTCAAGGTGCCGCCGCCCCTCCGCCAGCACCTTCTCCCGCTTCGCCTCCCAGCGGCCCCGCGCCTGCGCCACCCGCTCCTCCATCCGCGCCACGCTCTTGAGCACCCGGCTCAGCGCCTCGCTCCGCCGCTCCTGCGCCGCCGCCGCGGCGGGGTGGCCCCCGGCCGGGGCCCCCTCGGCGTCGGCGTCGGCGGCGGCGGCGACCTCGACGGCGGAGAGGCGTCGCATCTCGAGGACGGCCTCGGCGACGTGGCGGCCCTCGGCGGCCAGCTCCTCCGCGCGCTGCTCGAGGCTCCCGTGCTGCTCCTCGAGCACCCGCACGAGCTCCTCCACGCGGCCCCGCAGCGCCTCCCGCTCCTCCAGTACCGCCTCGAGCCGCTGCTCCAGCTCCGCGTGCTCGGGGAGCGCGCAGCGGGCCGGCCCGTCGAGCTCCGGCGTCCGCGCCGCCACGGAGACGCTCCGCACCAGCGCGGGGCTCCGCGTGCGCGCCCAGGGGGCCGGGCTCAGCGAGGAGAGGCCCGGCCCCGGCGACGGGCCCACCCCGGCCTCCGCCGTCAGGCTGCGCCGCGAAGCGAGTCGGAGGCAGATGCGGGCGGGGCGAAGCGGGGGCAGCGGAGTCGCACATGGGGCTGGCGTGCACGGAGCGGTCCACACGCGTCGCGGGGCTCCTCGAGCGGCCCCGGCCCCGGCCCCTGCTGCGCCCCGCCCCGCTCGGCCCGCCCCAGGCGCGCACGAGCTTGCACGGGCGGGGCGCGGCGCACGCGGAGGCGGTGGAGGGGAGCGGGGGACGGGCGTGCCGCCCAGGATGCCCCGAGGCCCGCCGCCGCCGCCGCCGCCAGCGCCGCCTCCTCCGCCGCCCCTCGGCCTCCATCGCCGCCTCGGCCCCCACCGCACCTTCCTCCTCCCCTCCCCCTCCCCCTCCTCTTCCGTTTCCTCCGCCGCCTCCGTCGCGGCGGCGGCCGGTTCCGCGCCGGCCGCGTCGGCCGCCTCGGGTGCCGCCCCGACCTCGGCACGGGCGGCGGCGGCGGCGGCGGCGGCGGCCTCGTCGGCGGCGTCGGCGCGGGCCTCGGCGTCGGCGAGGGCGGCCCGCACGGCCTCGACCTGGCCCCGCAGCACCTCCATCTCCTCGCCGTGCCCGCAGTCGCGCCCCCGCGCCTCCGCGAGCTCCCCCTCGAGCTCCGCCACGCGGGCCCGCAGCGCCTCGGCCTCGGCGGCCTCGCCGCGGAGCCGCTGGGCGGCGGCGTCGAGGCGCTCGCGGTCGGCGAGGAGGCGCTGGACCTGCTCCAGCGCCGCCTCCCGCTCCCGCTGCGCCGCCTGCGCCCGCCCCTCCGCCGCCCCCCGCCCCTCCTCCGCAGCCACCTTCTCCTGCATGTCTGCCCCGCCGTCACCGCCCCGCCCGTCTCAAGCTCTCGAGGGGCCTCGGGGGTCGCACAGGCGGCGGCGCGGGTCTTGGCGCGCTCGGCGTCGGCGCGGGCGGCCTCGTTGGCCTCGACGGCGGCGGCGAGCTCGCCCTGCAGCCGCTCGTAGGCCCGGTCCCGCGCGTGCAGCACCTCCTGCAGCTCCTGCTGCCGCATCTCCAGGTCCCACGCCCTGCGCGCGCGCCCGCCCCGGACAGCTCAGCGCGGCCACGCGGGGGCGCCCGCTCTCCGCCGCGCACTTCTGGGCGCTCTCCTTGGACTCCTTTGCCATGCTCTTGATCATCGAGCGGAGCTCCTCCACCTCCCTGCCCCGCGCCCCGGGTGAGGGGGAGCGCCCCACGCGCCGCCGCGCCGCGCCGCGCACGTCGAGCGCTGCGCCTTCTTCACCGCCTCGGACGCCGCGTCCAGCTTCGTCTGCAGCGCTGCGGCGGCCGCGATCAACCAGCGCGCGGGGGGCCGCGCTCGCAGCGGAAGCGGAAGCGGATGCGAGGGCGGGGGGCGGGCGGGCGCACTCTGCATCTGCCTGACGTGGAACTCGAGGACCTCGCCCTTCTTCGCGGCGACGCGGGCGGCCTCGCCGGAGAGCTCGTCGAAGACGGCGGAGGCGGCGGGGAGCTCCGCCGAGGCCGGCTCCCAGTCCTGCAGGTCCTCCCCCTCCGCCACCGACCGGAACCACGCGATCATCTGCCGCCGGCGTCACGAGCGGGCGCCGGCGGTCGCCGCCGCCCCGAGAGGGGACCTGGAGCAGCAGGGCCATGCGCTCGGAGCTCTTCTGCGCCCACTCGCTCATGACGCCGGCCACGTTGCCGCGGTTCTTCAGGACGCCCCGCGCCTCCTCGCCCAGGTCGAAGAACTCGGCCGCCTGCTCCCCCTTGGCCTCCACCACCGCCGGCGCATCCTCGATTTCCTCGAGCGCGTGGAAGCGGGCCATCACCGCCTGTGCTCCGCGCGCAGCGTCGGCGTCGGACGCGCGCCGCCGCTAGCTGCGCCATGCCCCCTGCGGGGGGGCGAGTGCACCTTCATTGCTGACACGGTGCTGTTGACCTCGCCCTTGTTCTGCACGCCCGGGGCGGAGCTCGGGCGCGCCGCCGGCCGCGCGTGACCATGCTCCGGAAAGCGCGCGTCCCGTGCGAGCGTGAGCTGGCGCACGACGCTTGCCCGTTTCCTCCACTTCTTACCCCAGGCTAGCGGGTAAACCGCCGCCGCTAGCCGCGGGTTTTCAGCTATGATCCGCGCCGAAGGCGGGCCCTCCGACGGCAGCGTCTCCAGCACGCTCGTGTCCTCCGGCACGAGGCCTCGCGTGGCAACGCGCCGCATCGCCATGCGCGTGCGGATCGCCTCTTGTTGGCTGCTGCCAGCCGACTTCGTCGATGATGCTGGGAAGGGAGCCGCCGCTCAGCTGGTGACTTGGATGCGCATTTCTTAGCGCGGCCGACGCGGCCGACAAGGCCGGGACCGCTCTTTCAGGAACAGACCGCACGGGGTACACCCGCACAGAACGTGGACCCTTGCATTTCAGACACGACCAACGACATCTGGACTAGCCTTAGTAGCTGTTTGGCTAGCAGTGGGCCGCCGGTCGAATCGTAAGGGCTCAGACAGATAGGCAAGTGACGTCGAAAATCGAAATCGAATACCGAAGCTCGAGATCGAAACCCTAGGTCTACTTACCCTACGGGCTTAAGATCGAAAGATCAGAGGTGCGGGCCGTGCCCGGAGGCTCGCCCGTTCCCGCCACGGACTGGCCGCTAAGGGAGAGGAATGCTGCCCGAGGGGGCCGGAACCCCCACGAGCCCCGGACCGGGAGACCGGTACCGGGCCTCCCCCGCTCCCGAAGGTGCGTAAGGTGGAGCCGCATCGCGCCGCGTCGGATCGAAGCTGGGGTACTGGGGCCATCGCAATCCGTGCGGATCGCCTGCGCGACGCGCGCGCGCGCGAAATTAAATCAAAATTTTAAACGAAATCGAAATCGAAGGGATCCGGAGCGCACTGGTGCCCAATGTGAGTGCTGCTCGCCGATGGCGATGGCGTAGCACGCGTTGCCCTCGTTCATGAACCCGAGGCGGGGCCCCAGGACGGCGGCACCCCAGACGGCGGGGCCGATCTGGCGCCGGGGGCGGGGGGCGCACGTCAGTCGGGCAAAGGCGAAAGCAAGAGGCGACCGCGGTCGATCGAGCGGGCAGATGCGAAAGCAGCCGGGATGGCGTCGGGCCAGATGGCGCGAGAGCGGGGCGAGGCGAGCGCTAGCATACGTGCGCTAGCGGGGGTCGTGCTCGTTTGTATCGCACCGTGTTCATTCCTGGTCGTTCGCGGGAGGCTGGCCGTGCGGGGCGTGAGCGGGGTTGAAAGGCGCAGTGCGCGGGGAGACTCACTGTAGCGCTGTTTTCCGGCGTGGTCGGCGTAGCCTGCTCGCGCAGGGCCCTGCAGCTGTCCGTTCTGCGAGCGTGAAGGGGTACTGCAACTGTGAGCTTTCGTCCAACTTTCGTCCAACTTTCTCCCTTTAAACGCGCTTCGCGCAGCTTCACGGGCCCCCTGGCGCTCCTGAGCGCTACGAAGCGCTTCCAGAGACCGCGCGCCTCGCCGGAGCCATGGCCGTCGAAGGTGCGCTGCGCGCGCTGCAGTGCCGCGTCCAGCGCGCGATCGGTCGCTCTCCGTCGATCATATGTATTCGATCGCGTTTATTTTGGGCTTCAGCGGCCGCGCGCTTCAGCCGCTGCGAAGGTCTTAGCCGTCTTGCTATCTCGAGCTGAAGCGAGCGTTCAACGGTTACGCAATTGATTTTCGCTCAAACACGATTCGCCATGCAGCGTGCGGCGTGTGCTGGCGCGGCAAACGAGTTGTCGCCCTGGAGTTCACGATTCTCCACGAGGGTGGCGAATCGAGGCGACTCTGCAAGAAGAAGGTGCGATAATCTTCTCTCAGCGCTTACGGGACTTTCTTTTGGCGAACTTCTCGCGACAGCACGAATTCAGCCCCGTGCAGCTCGTCTTCGACCCTCGCGATGGCTGGAAAGAGTGCGCGCGTGCGATTCGACCTGCGCGGGCTCTCTTTTTATCATCGCGAATTCAGGCACATTGCGGAGCCGCGCGTGACCCAGCGCGGATGGTGCGGATCGAAGCGCAGCCGAGCGCGCGCCGGCGCCCGCCAGGCCTAGGTCGCGTCTCAGCGAATTCGAACTGATTGGCATGCGGCCGCAGGGTCGACAACGCTAAGACGAAGATATGCAAGGCCAATTTGCAGGGATCCTGCACCGCAGGTGCCGACACGCCGGTCCTTCGCATGTGACGTGTAGCGTCGTTGTTTCCGGCCGCTGACGCCCGGCGGCCTACTCAGGCGGCGCCTGCCGCTACGCGCACGGCTTCGCGGGTGCGTTATCTCGTGCTGCATGAGCTGCCGCGCGCGTGCGGTCTGACGAAGGCGGGGGGCGCGGGCAGAGCTGGAGAAGCACCTTGAGAAGTTCCTGGAGACGAAGGAGCGCGTGAAGCGCGCCAAGAGCCTCGCCGCCGAGCTCTCAGGCGGCATCGCACTCGACGCCGCCCACGGCGGACCGCAGGCCAGTTCCGCGGCCGGCGCGGCGGCGTCGAGAAGGGTTCGGCCTGGGCGCGACAAGCGGCGGCAGCGGGCGGCATCGGCGGAGGCGGGGACGCCGGACCGAGGCACGCCGGCGCCGCCGCCGCCGACGCCGGTGCCGGAGGAGGAGGCGGCGGAGGCGCTCGCTGAGCGCGTCGCCTCGGCGGGCCTGGCGACGCCGCCGCCGCGCAGCCCGCCCCCGAGGGTCGCCGAGACGGGGCGCCGCACCTTCGCCGCCGCGCTCGCAGGCCGCCCGGCCCCGCCGGCCCCGCAGCGGCCGCCCTCGCCCCGCGCGATGCTCGTCCTGCGGCGGCGCGGCTCGGCGCTCTCGGAGGGGTCGGCGCCGGCCCTGGCGCGCCCGGGCACGCCCCCGTCCGGCTCCTCTGGCGCCGCCTCGGCCGCCTCCAGCCCCCGGCGGCGTTTTCCTTGAGCTCGGCTTCCAGCGCCGGTGGGGCGGGGCCGGCCTCGCCGGACGCGCGGCCGGCCCTCCTGCCCACCCGCCCCTCCACCTCCCGCCCGCCGCCCTCGAGCCCTCCAGGGCCCCGCGCTCCGCGCAGGCCGCTCGGCCGGCCCTCCCCGCGACGGTGCCCCGATCTGCTTCTTTCCGAAAAGACCGCCCGCCGCCGACGCTGTCGCCGCAGGCGCTGCTGAATGTGCCGGGGGACCGCTTTGGCCCGGACCTCCTCTCACCGCCCGCCGCCGCCGCCGCCGCCGCCGCCCGCCGCCTGCGCCACCGGCCCGCGCCTCGCCGCTCTTCTCCAACGGCAACGTCGCAGACACAGCGAATCTGCGCCTCCCGGGCACGCACCCGGCTCCGCCGCCGGGCTTCCCGGCCCGCCCGCCGCCGGCACCCGGCGTCGCGCCCGCGGATATCTCGCCCCCCGCGCTTCCCCGCTGCCTGCACCGCCGGCGGCCGCCGCCGCGGGGCCGGCCCCGCCGCCCGAGTTCGTGGACCCTCTCTCTGGCGCCCTCTTCCGCGACCCCGGTGCGCCCTGCCGCGCCCCGCCCCGCCCCGCCGCGCCCCGCCGCCCGGCCCCTCGAGCGCCGGGGCAGTGGTGTGCAGCGACGGGATGAGCTACGAGCGGGCGACGATCGAGGCCTGGCTCTTGTACAGCGACCGCTCACCAGCCACCGGCGCCCGCCTCCCCTCCCGCGTCCGCGCCCTGCCCCCTGCCGCCCTCTCTCCAGCCGACGCTTCCCCGCAGGTCCTGTACCCCAACCTGGCTCTGAAGGCGGCCCTCTCCCGCTGGGCCGCCGCCGCAGCGGTCTCCGCCTCCGCGGCCGAGCCGGCAGCCGGAGGCGCCGCAGCTCTGCGCCCGCGCTCGCTCTCGGAGGCCGGCCCCGGGTTCCGCCCGCTGCGGGTGGACCGCGGGGCGGCGCAGGCGGCGGCGGAGGCGGCGGCGTCGCGGGCGGCGTGCGGGCCGGCGGCTGCGCCGGCGCGTGCGCGGTATGGCTCGATCGAGGAGGCGGTGGCGCTGGGCGCTCTCTCCCTGGGCCCCGCCGCGCCGCCCCTCGCGGAGGCCGAGGAGGAGGAGGAGGAGGACGGGCCGCACGTCGCAGCCATCGAGCGCGAGGCCGGCCGCGCCGCCGCCCCCGCATCCCCGCACCCGCCCCTGCACCCCGCACTCGGCCTCCCCGAGGAGTAGGGGGGGTACACGGCGCAGGCGCTCCCACTTGGAGCGCCGCATTCGGACCCGGGGGCCTTCTCCGAAAGTCTTTTCCACGGCAGTTTGTGCTTTCCGAGCTCTTGGCCTTCTTTAATGCTTCACTTTGAAGGAGCAGGGGCTCTAGCTCGCAGCCGGGGCGGGTTGCTCCCTTTCAAAGTTTCCCCTCCGGCAGCTTTTCAAGTTCTGCTCAGTGGCTCGTACATGTGCGCATTGACTCGGTGACCCCCGCCGCGCCCCCGTCATGATCACAGTGTATACGTACAGTAACTTCCCTGGCCCCGGCTGCTCTTGCAATTGGTCCGCCCAACACGGCCACAGCCTCGCCTCTCTTCAAAAAACAATTTGGTCATGGAACCGCTAGCGCTCTCTTTTCCTAGAGGGTGCCGCAGGCGGCGATCTTGATCTTGGTGAGGGGCTTGTAGAAGGACTTGCCGGCGCGCGCGTCGCCAATCGCCTCGCCAACCCCCACGAAGAAGCGCTAGGAGCAACCGGATTCCCGAGTTCGACGAGATCCGTGTGTAAAGGGCGGGCCGGGGGCGCGGGCGGGGGCACCTTGTCGGCGTCGGGGCGAACGATCGGCACCCGGTCCACCGCATCCAGCACCTGCGCAAGCAGGCGAGCCAGAGTGAGGGAGGGGAGATCGGGGGCCCCGGCGGGGGCCGCCGAGCGCGCCTCCTGGCCCTCCAGGACCCGCCCGATGACCAGCGTCTTGCCGTCCAGCCTGCCAGGCATCGCGCTCAGGCCTCGGGAGCCGCCGCCGGGGCCGGCTGCAGCGGCGCGGGGGGCGCACTCGGGGGCGGGGGCGCTCGTGACTGCGAACTGGAGGCCGTCCTCCGAGACCGTCAGGAGGCCTTCGCGGCGGCCCGCCCCGCTCAGCGGAGGCTTCGGGGGGGCGCGCCCGGGGCGGGGCGAGGGGGCCGGGGCGCGCGCACCGCCGACGTCGTGCTTGAAGGAGTACTTGGCGATGTCGAGCAGCTCGGGGTTCGTGATCTCCGCCTTGCCGCCCACGTAGACCTGCCCCGGCAGGGGCTCCTTCTGCGCGGCCCGGGCTCAGCCGCCGGCCCGTCCTGGGCGGGGACGGGCGCGCGTTGGACTCGCGGATGCGGCCGCCCTCGAAGCGGGAGCCCGGGACGACGCGGACGATGGCCGAGTCGCGGTACGTGAGCGGGCCCGACTGCACGCGCTTCGCGAAGCTCTTCGCCGTGTTCGGCACGTCGTTCCCGAACAGCCCAATCACCAGCCGCCCTGCGCGCACACACACGACACATCGGGGGCCACGCTCGCGGCCCGGCGCAGCGCCGACGATGCTGGCGCGGGCGCACCGACGGGGCGGGCGTTGATGGTCACGTCGAAGTAGATCTTCTCCGTGACCGCCGCGTCCGCCGCCCCCTCCGCCAGCGCCTGCGGAGCGCGATCGGGCTTAGCCGAGCGCCGGCCTGGCCCCAGGTCCGTCACAGAAGCCCCCCCGACCGGCGAAATATTCAGAGCTAAGAAATCTGCGCTGCGAGCCGAACGCTCATGGCCGCCTGGCCCTAACTCTGGTCTACGAGCACAACTCCGCTCGATCCAATCACCGGGCCCGCGCGCAGCACGCACCGGGGAAGCGCGCAACAGGGCGGGGAGCAACGCGGCGCCGGCAATGATATTCGCAACGAAGCGCCGGCGGCTGCTCGGCTCGCCAGACTCCGCAGAAGCCGCGACGAAGACCGGCACAGCGGTTCTGACTGCGCGGGCCGTGCTGCTGCGAGTCGACGTGTCAGATGAGCCAGACGGCCCACTCGACGTACGAAAACTAGAGCGAGGGTGCGCGGGGAGGTCGGCAGGGCGGACCGCACGGGCTGCCGCACGGACTGACCACACAGCTCGCTTCTGAATTGCACGTTCCGGCTCTTCGTCGGCGCCGCGGGGGCCGCAGGGGCGCAGAAGGCGCTGTGCATCTCTGTAGGGGGGTATAGCGCACAAGCAATTTGGTCCTGACTGCAGAGAAGCACCACGCACACGGCACGATGCAGGCGGGCTCGCTAACGGGCGAAAACCCCTTCTGGGAGAATTCGTGCGCTCTCTTCCGCGCCTCGCGTCTGCGCAGCGGCGCTCACCCCATCCTCGCAGGTACAACAAGAACCAGCTGAAAGGTGCTATCTGCGATCTGAGACATTGTTGCAGCATATCTAGTGCCCACGCCGCCGCTTCGGCCCACCCGCCCAACCGCCTAGACAATTCTTAGCTATCTTCGGCGGGCTCTGGTGCCCACGCCGCCACTTCGGCCCACCCGCCGCCCAACCGCCTAGACAATTCTTAGCTATCTTCGGCGCAGCGAGCCTGCTGACGGCAGATGCGCAGAGACAAGAATAGGAAACTGGGTTGAGGAAAGGGCTCTCCGCCAGGACGCAGACCCTGACCTGAAGGTGCCGCCGCTGGCTTGGCAGTGCTGCTGTTGCCGCACCACCTGAGCTGCGCGTGCGCGCCTGCAGTATGAGCTCAAGTCGTGGGCCGACTCCACGAAGCGATTCGCGAGGGGCAATGAGAAGCCGGACGCGCACAGCACGAAGCTCCTCACGGGAATGTACAGCGAATATGTAGAGTACACGACGACGAACAGGTGCGGGAGAGCGGCGGCGCGGCAGCGGCGGCGGCGGCGTTGCTGAGGGAGGGCGCAGGTTGTACCACAACGGGGCGGACCCGAAGGCGGGCCTCCCGCCGACGAAGGGCAAGCGGGAGGCGCTGCTGGAGCAGGAGATGCTCATGGCGGCGTCGCAGCGGGCGGCGCCGCAGCCGCCGGCGGGGGAGCACAGGACGGAGTACCGGGACACGATCGGGCGGACGGGGGCGATGCGGCTCGGGGAGAACGGGGAGACGATGCGGGTGGACGGGACGGTGGTACCGGAGGCCCTCCACGCCGACTGGCGGCAGTCCAAGCTCTACACCGAGAAGCCCATCACGGTGCGCGAGGCCCAGCGCCCCGCCGCCCCTCCCCTCGCTCACAGAGGGCGCAGGTGTACACGCACAACCCGCGGAGGGCGACGGGGCGGGCGGCGTCGGTGCCCCCGGGCGACCCGCAGGCGGTCAGCTTCGCCAAGGACCACTCGTTCAGCACGCCCGTGCAGGAGTACACCAAGGGGCCCGTCAAGATCGAGTAGGGCGGGGCAGCGGTAGCTCTAGCGGTAGCGGCGGCAGCGCCAGTGTACAAGTACGAGCAGCAGGCAGGGGCAGGCAGGCGTCTACTTCATGCGGGAGCAGAGATCGAAGAAGGCGTCGGGGGGCAGGGGCGAGGCCTGCGAGAGGGCGTAGTTCTCGGCGGCGTGAGCCGCGGACTTGTGGCCGACGACGGGCCCGATGAAGGTCCGCCCCGGCACCGACCGCACGAACTGCAGGTGCTTCTGCGCCAGGCTCGCGTCGCGCGCCAGGCCCATCTCCTCCCCGGGGGGGAACGGGTCGGGCCCCTCCAGCAGCCGCCCCTGGAAGAGCGGCTGCCGGGGCGGGGGCGTGAGGGGCGCGAGCGAAGCTGAGCTGGCGTGGAGGGCGGGGGCGGACGACGGAGGAGAAGACGTTGACGCCGAGGCGGTCGGCGGCCTCGAGGAGGGTGCACGCCTCGCCGCCCACGCGCTGCCAGGCCTCCGTCGCGGCCTCTGGCATCTCGGCGTTGAGGGGCAGCTGGAGGTAGCGGAAGCCGTGCCCGGGGCCCCCCGCCACCTCGAACGCCAGCAGCACCGCCTCCTCCAGCGACACGTGCGCCCCTGCGCCCCGCGAGGCGAGGATCGGCCCGGGGGCGAGCCCGCGAGGCGGCCCTCCGCACCGCCCTTGGACTTTTTCTTCGGGTCGGTGCGGAAGCAGTCCCACGTCGCCTGCCGGGGGCCCGCGTGAGCAGAGGAGGCGGGGCGGGCGGGGCGGAGGGGCGCGCCATGCCGTAGGAGCGGATGCGGCCGTCGGCGCGGGCGCCCTCCAGGAACTCGAAGGCCGCCCGCAGCCGCCCCTTGAACTCCTGCCGCCCCGGCCCCGCACTCAGCCGGCGAGGGCCAGGGCGCCGGCGGGGTTGCGGCGGGCGGGGCGCGCCTCGGGGCCCACGTCGGGGATCTGCGCCTCGGCGCAGTTGTGGAGGTACATCACGTCCACGCACTCCAGCTGCCAGCGCGAGCGCGCGTGAGACCGGGCGCAGCGGGCGGCGAGGCCGAGGCAAGACAGGCGGGGGGCGCCTGCAGGTTCGCGAGGGAGCGCGCGAGCTGGTCCTCCAGGAAGGCCGGGCTCATGCAGTGCGCCCCGCCTGCCGCCGCCGCGGCCCTCGGCGCAGGGCAAAGGGGAGGCGGCGGAGCGGGAGGCACCGGCGGCCAGGTCCCCCGCCTTTATGACGCCGGCCTCGACGAGGGAACTGGCGAACTCGCGCGGGGAGACGCCCGCCTCGCTGTCCCCCGGCATGTACCCGTTCTTCGTGCACACGAAGATCTCCTCCCGCTTGTAGCCCCGCGTGTCGATCAGGTCCCGCAGCGCCCGGCCCGTCGTCCGCTCCCCGCGCTGCGCCCCCGCGCGCGCCGCCCCGTCAGGCCCCCGACGAGGCGCGCGGGCGCCCCGCCCGACCCCGGCGAGCCTGCATGCGGTAGTTGATCGCCGTGTCGACGACGTTCAAACAGCCTGCGTGTCACGCCGATCACGGAAGCGCGGATCCGGACGCCGGTGCTCGCGGGCACCCGTGTCGACGCTCTTGACGATGGCGTTCTCGACCAGCGCGTCCGTCGCGTCGTCCATCTCGCCCAGGTACGTGCCCACCCCGAACGAAGAAAGCAGCAGCGATCTGCGCCGTCGCGGCGCGTGAGGCGCGCCCGGAGCGCGCGCCGCCTCGGCGACGAACGAACCCGCTGTCCTCCGTCGTCTGCCGGAAGTGCCCCTCGGCCGCGCCCATCACATCCTCTGCGCGGGAGCATTGAGCTCGATCTGAACGCGCGCTGCGCCGAGCTTGAGCTGAGGCGCACGGGAGAGGCTGCTGAATCGCCTGGTGCCAGCAGCGCTGCAGAATTTGTCGCCCAGGTTCGTTGCGAACGAGAGGTCCGGCATCATGCCATCCTCAATCGGAACCTGAGCGTGTGGGTGATCATGAGCGGTTTAGAGGTCGGGCAGCGCGGGCGTCAACCTCCTCAAGGAACGTCAGCTCGTCGTCGAAATCGACCTCATCCTCTCCGCCGGCCGCCGCACGTACGGCGGCGACGGCCGCGCCTCGCTTCGCGGCGCGGCGCTCCGGCCTGGTACGCCGCAGCGGGCAGCTCGCGGCGGCCGCGCCGAACCGCAGCGCGCACGTCGACGGACCCCGCCGCTGCCCGAGGCCCGCTGGCGAGCACGAGAAGAGCATCGGCTAGCGCGCAACTCGAAACCCGATGCTTCCGCGTGCGTGCCGCGGCTGGTGCGCGTGCGAGCGGCTAGCTATAGATCTGTTTGCACAATCTGCGCACGAAGCACGCTCTACCCCTCTACACGCCAGCCCGGCCCAGCCGTGCATGCATGTGCATGCCTAGCTATAGGCCTTCAGCTACCGTAGCGCTGCTAGACTTGTAGTGGTGCGTGCTGCCCGGGGCGACCTAGAGCGCTAGCACCTAAAGCTAGTCACTCATACCAAGGCCCAGCCATAGTCCCAGCCGCTGAGCTAGAGAGTGTTACAACTAGCGCGCGCTGCCCCGGACGACCTGTCCAGGCCGGTCTTGGACCGCCTGCAGTTGCATGTGCCTTCGTCTTTGCATGTGCCTTCGTCTGGTCTCCCACGGCTTGAAACAAGGGGGCTGCGAAAAACTCGCACTACATCTGCCTGCGTCTTGCGTCGAAAAAAGCTGTGCCTCCGTCGAGGGCCGGCGCTTTAGCCCCTCGAGTGGTTGTCGTACTTGTCGGTGGCTGTGAACGCGCGCACGCACGCGGGTCAGGGCTACAACGAGGCGGCCGGGACGAGAGGGGGGGGGCGGACCCATGAGGATGCTCGGCTGGGGCTTGGAGTGCATGCGGTCGGCCTTGAGCCAGATCTTCTCGTGCTCGCGGCGGAGCGGCTCCTCCTCCCGGGCGTCTGGCATGTACTCCGGGAATCCCGAGAGGGTCATGTTGTACCCGATCCGCGCTGGATGAGATGGCCGGAAGGGCGGGAGCGGGGATGACCGCAGCGACGTGAGCCCCGGTCGCCTCGTGCCTGTCGCGCGCCGCCGGCCGCGTCAGCGAGAGCGCGGTACGCGGTGGGGCGGGGCCGGGGCCGGGGCCGGGGCGGACCGTCGGCCCAGGCGACGGAGTTGGGGTCGTTGATGTGCCCCGGCTGCTTCCGCGTGTCCTTCCACGCCCGAGACGGCTGCGCCACAGACTCTCAACGGCGGCGCCGAGCGGCCGGCGCAGGGGGCGCACGTGGCTGCTTGGCCTGAAGCCGTTGCCGTAGCCCGACACCCGGCTCCGCCGCTCCCGCTCCTGCCGCTCGTAGTCGTCCGGCTCGTACTTCGCGGGGCCGCTGAGCGTGCCGCCGCCGGGCTTGGTGCGCATGTTGCCGGGCTCGTGCTGGGGCGGACGCCGGCCCCCGTCGTAGATCCTGTAGCTCTCGCCGTTCCTCCCCGGGATGGCGACGACGCTGCCCTGGTCGGGGATGTGGGGGTACCGCGGCCCGAACTCCCCGCCGTGCGGGCGCCCCCGCATGAACGGCGGCTCCGCGCGCTCCTTCGGCCCCTGCATCGCGGGCGGCTCCCCCTGCGGCCCCCGCGTCGGCCCCCGGCCCCGCCGCACCGCGCGCGCCCCGCGGAAATGCTCGGCACCTCGTAGAGCCGGCGGAAGGGGGAGAGGCCCTTGTGCGTCTGGCCCTTCCTGGGCGGCCCCGTCTGGAACTGCTTCCCCTTGTTCCTCGAGAAGTTCGCCGTGGCGCCCCCGACCTGCGGGTCCACGTACAGCTCCGGCCACAGGTACGGGTCGCTGCGCAGCGGTCAGAGCCGGGGAGGCAAGCGACGGGCCGCGCTGAGCAGCGCTCGAGCAGTGCGCACTGAAAGAGCCCTACTCGTCTCAGGTCGTCAGAATAGGGCTCTTTACCTCCATCTAGCGTCTTCATCTCTAAGGTCTGCGGTGAAGGGCGCGGTCACGCGGGGTGCGAGAGCAGTCAAGGGGTGGCACACGCATCCATACCTTGTACATGTTTTCGTCAATAGGCGGTTGCGCCCACGTTTTCACTGAAAGATCCGCATGCGTGTGCTGAGAGACGGCACTGTGGTCAGCGCAGATGCGTAGCTAGGGCATGCCTCCCGAACGGCACAATTTGGTCGCTCGGAGCTAGAAAAGGACCTCACGGCGCACCTTGCTCTGGTGATAGGAGCCGCTTAGGTTGTGCGCTGACATGCTCTGCATCGGCACCGCCTGGTACGGCGCCGAGCTCACTGTTGCTGTCGCCATCCTGCCCCAGCGCGGTACTGGCTACGGTCCTACCACTACTTCCAGCGCTGAAGGGTGTATAGCTAGCAAAGGAGCACGCTCTGAAGAAAGGATGCCTGGCGTTCTGTGAATACTAGTAGCCTCGGAATAGGATGTCTGGGGGTACGTCGTATTGGCCAACCTAGCTCTACGCATGTGTGCCGCCGCCCGGCATGCGCATGCGCATGCACAGCCGGCGCGCGCCGCCGCGGGCACGGTGGTTCCGGCGTCGCAGCGCTTGCGTCTGAAATACGCCGCCGACAAGTCGTCAGATGTTAACGTTGTCGGTCGCGTACGCGTCTGAAATGCGCGATATCGATCCGGACTTGACCGTGTGACGCGTACGAGAGCCGCTAGCGCTGCGGCGCAAGGGCTGAAGCTGTTCGACTAGCAGTGAGCCGCCGATCGAGTCCAAGCCTTTGAAGGGTCGTCGGATATATATATAAAGCGCTAGCTGCAGCGCCGGCGCCCGGCGCTCGCGCTGGCGCCGGCCAGGCACGGCGCCGCAGCGGCTCTCGTAAGGTCGTCATGATCAATTGCAACCTCGACGTCGTGAGTGCACGTGCGCCGGGCCGGCCTGCTGCAGCTGCTTCGAGGCCCACGATCAATTGCGATTGCAAATTGATAGCTTTAGCACTACACGCGTACGCTAGCGCTAGCGCTGGCTCAGTCAAACACGAGGAAAAAATGCCCTAGATATCTGGTCTCATAAGCGCTACGAACGACAGAAAAAGTTACAGAAAAAGGCGCTCGCGGATACGAAGAAAGCGTGATCAAGCACAAGAGTGGAGAGGGTCGACCTGGCCCAGTGGTGGAGCGGGCCCTCCGCAGCTGGCGCCGCTAGAAGCGGATCTCCTGCTGGGCGAGGCCCTGGCGGATGAGGCGGGCGTGTGCGGTGCTGGCGCGGTAGGCCTCGCGGCCGCGGAGGTCGTAGAGGGGCGCGGGGGAGGATGAGCGCCCCTCGAGCTCGCGCTCGAGGGAGAGGACGAGGGTGCGGCCCTTGTGCCGCGACGTCTCGTGCTCCTGTGCGATCTGCTGGTCCACCGCCGCCATCCCCCGCTTCAGCGCCTTGCTCTCCGGCCGCAGCTTCAGCCCTGCCGCGCCGCCCTCAGCCGCCACCCGCGCGCGCGTTCGGATCGAACCGAAGGCGAGCGCACCCCGCAGGAGGTAGATCTTCGCCATGTTCACTTTGCCGAGGGCCGCCAAGACCTGCGGCGGGACCCGGTTTGGGATTTGCGAGACAGGACAACGCGAGGGCCTTAAGCTGCTGCGCAGGCCGCGGAGGGCGGCGCCCTCACCTCCGCCATCGCCAGCAGGCCCTGCCGAGCCGCGGTTCAGTCTTTTGCGGCGAGCGCGAGCTTTCAAGCGCGCACTGGTATGTAGTCCTTGTCGCCCGCCAGAAGAGCCTCCGCGTCTGCTCGCGCCTGCGCCGCGCCCTGTCAGGCGCCGCGGACCGCCTGGATTGAGCGCTCGCGGCACCCGGACGCGCACCCGAATGAGGTCGCCGATCTTCATGTGGCAGCGAAAGCGCCCCAGCAAAGCCGCCTGGTCTCCCGGCCTCACACGCAGCGCCTGGGTGTACTGAACAATAGCCGAGCCAAACGCATCCCGCTTTAACGCTTGCTTGGCTTCGATCATCCACATAGAAAAAATATCAGAGACCTCGGCCACCCTGCCGCCTCCAGAGATGTACATCTGCCAGAAACGTTAAGATGTCGAGGTGCTTCTGAGCAGCTGGCGCACCTCAGGCGAAAATGGGTTGCTGCGACGTGTGGAGAAGGCAGGGACGAGAGATTGTGGTCTGTTCGTGCTAAGAGGCCTGGCATCGGACTGCGCGGTCGAGTCTAGCCAACGCGACGATACCAGCGACTGGGCGTAGAGTCAGAAAGCACACGCGCTCGTGCTACTGTTAATCTTACGAACCTGCTTGCCAGTCAACGCTGCTAGGGACAGCGCGGGGACGCCCTCGCGCGGCATAACGCCTCCGCCTCGCGGCGGAGCCTATCAGTGGCTAAAGGCGGCCTAGTGCTGGCGTGCTCCTGGCTGGGATCTCAGCTGCAGCGGCAGGCCAAATCGCACAATTTTTTTGGCGGTCCGCGGGGGTACGGCTCGACCGACTCCATTCAGGAGCGCGGATCGGCCGACAGACTCGGCGGGGCCTGCAGCTGCTGCTCGGCGGCACGCGGCTTCAGTTCGGCTGCTGGTCGGCGGCACGCGGCTTCAGGTGGCGTTCGCATCTGGTTCAGGGAAGAGCAAGCAGTTCACCCGCCGTCCTCACGATGCTGATGCAGCCCCTCGCCTTCGCTTCGCCTGCGGTGTCACAGACAGGCTCTTCCTCGTTCGACGTCCACGGTGCCGCCGATTGGCGCGCCCGGTCGGCTACCTGTGCCGCCGTGCACTCCCCGTCGGCTTCCTTCGCCGGCGCCGCGGTCGGCCGGCGGCCGCCGTGGTTCGGTCGTCAGTTGAAAAGCAATGAAGGCCGCAAGTTTGCCGCGGCCGCGCCGCCGGCGTTTTCTGGCGTCCAAGCTTCGACGCGCGAGCTGTTGTCTGGCCGCGAAATACGGCCCCGGGCGGCGGCTGCCATACTGCCGGTCCTATCCCGGCCTGATGCCGAGTTCGTTGAGCGACACGTCGGTGCCTGGCGGGCCTTCACGGTGCGTCGTATTCTGCACACGTGCCGCAGAGCGTCGCCCTCGTCCCCTGACAGCGCCCGCAGGATGCCGCTCTCTTCGCGCTCTTCGTCGAGCTTGGACTCCGCACCGAATACGCTCTCCTGTGCAACATCGGCCTTCCCCTCTGGACAGAGGGAATTCCCTGGCCGATCGCAAACGCTTTGCTCCACCTTCCCGCGTCGCCGATCGCTCTCTCGGGGTTGGGAGAGGTTCTTTTCTGGGCGAGCCTCATTGCCGGCGCGGAGCTGGGTCTCCAGGTTCGAACACAATCGGCGACACTGCCTTCCCTCAGCGCTGACCGCTTTCTTTTCCACCCTGCAGTTCACGCTGAATTTTCGAAAGCGGTCCGTCTCGACCGCGGATTTTTTTCTTTTCTTTTCTTTCTTTCTTTCTTTGATTCTCGACCAGACTCAATCTGCCGGCGTTCGGGCGCGGGGTGGCGGAAGCGGCGAAGGCGGCGGGGGGGTCGGTGGACGCGGACGCGGCGCGGGCGGAGGCGGAGGCCTTCCTCTCGGCGCTCGTGAGCGACGTGGAGGACGCCGAGGCCGCCGCCCTCGAGGCCGAGTTCGAGGAGGAGGCGCGGCGCCGCCGCCGCATCCTGTGCCGCGGCCGCTGACGGCGGGGGCGCGCAGCCAACGGCGGAGGAGGTGCACGAGATGCTGAGCTGGATGGCGTCCATGGAGAGCCAGGAGTCGTCCGGCGCCGTCGACCTCGTCTGGCACCTCGCACGCTCCGACGACCGGCCCGCCCCGCCCCGCCCCGCCCCGCCCCCGGCAGGGCCGGCGCGGCTGACGGTGCGGGCGCGGCAGTGCGATCCGGGAGGCGACGGCGGACAGCCTGGGGGACTTTGCGTGCGCGAGCAACGGGTGGCTGGCGGCGCTGGAGCACCTCGCGCGGGACGAGGACCCCGACGTGCGCCTCGCGGCCGTCATCTCCCTCGCCCGCGCCAAAGACGCCGGCCTCCTCCGCCCCGCCGAGGGCATGGTCCGCCCGCCCCCCGCCCTGCCCCCCCAACCTGGACCCCCGAGGACCCCCTTCGCCCTCCCTCCCGCCGACGCTCCCCCGCAGGCCTTCCTCCGCGCGTACCGCCGCCAGCCGCCTGCGACGGCGCCGGAGGAGGGCGCCGAGGGCTCGAACCAGCCGCAGGCGTCGGCGGGGGCGGGGGCGGAGAAGCGGGGCCGGCGGGCGATGCTGCTCGTGCGGCGGCTGGGGACGCGGGTGGAGCTGGAGGTGGAGACGCTGACGCCGCTGCAGTCGTTCGTGGCGATGCTCGCCGGGGGCGCCGTGGCGATGGCCGTCGAGCTCGGCTGCATCTACCACCAGTTCGACTCCCCGCTCCGCTTCCTCGCCCTCGGATACGTCCTCGGCGCCTCCGTGCTCCTTTTCCCCGACGACCACCCCGCCTGGCGCCTCCTCCGCGCCTGGCGCCACAAGCGGCCCGCCCCCGCCCCCGCCCCCGCCACCTCATCATGAGGCGACCTCTACATCTCCACCCCAGCTGCAGGTTTGCCGTCCCAGGACGCTGCGTGCTTTTTCCTTTCTTTCAGCGGTAGGTTCGCTTGCGGGCCGACCTTTTCCTAGTCGTTCTCGTTGCAGGACCGTTGTCCGATGCTCGGTCTCGAGAGTCGCGAGCTCTTTTTCGCAGTGCATCCGCGCCAGATGCGCCGCGCCCTGTACTTGTATAGTTCCGGTTTTCAAAGTACTACGGTAGTCTTCTTCATGTCGTGGGATACATCGGATTTCGTAGGTGCAGGCAGGTTAAGATTGTGGGTAGCCTCCCGAGGCAGGATTAGCGTGCGAGTCACTCGCTGTTCCATAGCTGTATCTCCATCTCTCTCACAGCAGATCCTATACGTAAGTATTTGCGGCAGTTCGTCCGCTAAACTCAGGCAAATGCATATTCGAATTCAACGATTAGCTAATCATGCCATGCTGATGGCCAGTACTAGGAGGCCTAGGTCGGCATGAACTGGAAACTCAAGAGCAGACAAAAGGAAGCACTACGAGGCTCGTTCGGACTATTTCAAACTTGAATCCCTGCTTGCTGAATTCGCTCTTGATCAAAGCTGAGATAAGTCCGACGGTCCGACGGTCACCAGAACTCGGAAGATTGAAAATATTGCACAGGAAAATAATATTCAATATTACTAGTCACACTGAGTACTAGGCTATGATGATTGGAGCCACTGGGCTACCGTAGTACAGAAAAGGGAGCAATCTGACTCCACTCGAGCTCGAGACGAAATTGAAGGGGCTCAGGCGAGATGGGTGTAGGAGGCGTGGTGGAAGTCGGCCCCGGCGGGGCCGTGGTCGAGAGAGAAGTCGAGACCGAGGCCCAGGTCCCCCTCGACGCCCTGCGAGGGGGACGAGCAGGGGGCGCCCAGCGGCTCAGCGCCCCGACTCGGCGAGCGGGGACGGAGCGGGGCCGGGGGCGGACGGCGTGGTGCTCGTCGAGGGCGGGGCCGCCCAGCCCGAGGCCGAGGCCCTCGGCGGCCGGCCCCTCGGCAGCCCCGGCGCCGCTGTAGGCCTCCAGGGCGGCGCCGCCGGGGGCGCCTCGGCGGCCTCGCGCGCGAGGGCGGCGTCCGTGGCGGCGTCGGGGCGTCGGGGGCGTCGGCGGGCGCCCCGGGCCCCGCCTCCGCGGCGTACTTGTCGACGATGGAGCGGAGGGCCTCCTCGGAGACCACCGCCCGCGCCTCCTCCAGCCGCCCCTGCAGCCCGCCCCCACAGCCCGGCGTCAGCGCGCCCAGGGGCAAGCCGAGCTCAGCGCACGTTCCGCCCGCCCCCGTTGTCGTTGCCCTGGTCGCCGCCGCCCTGCTGGTCGTCCTGCTGGTCACCGCCGCCTTGCCCCTGATCTTGCCCCTGATCTTGCCCTTGCTCCTGCCCCTGATCTTGCCCTTGCTCCTGTCCCTGCTCCTGTCCTTGCTCCTGCCCCTGATCTTGCCCTTGCTCCTGTCCCTGCTCCTGCCCTTGCTCCTGCCCCTGATCCTGCCCTTGCTCCCGCCCTTGCTCCTGCCCTTGCTCCTGCTCCTGTCCTTCAGCCGGCGGGGCTTCCTCGGGTGGGGTCTGCTCGGGTGCGGGGGTCTCCTCAGCGGGTGCGGCCTCCTGCGGCTGCTCCTCGGCGGTCGGGGCCTCGACGGGCGCCTCTTCCTGCTGCGCATCCTGCCCCTGCTCCTGCCCGTCGCTCGGCGGGGCCTCCTCCGCCGGAGGCGCCTCTTCAGCCGGCGGGGCCTCCTCGCCGGGCGGGGCCTCCTCGGCCGGTGGGGCCTCTTCAGCCGGCGGGGCTTCCTCGGATGGGGTCTCCTGCCCCTGCTCCTGCCCCTGCTCCTGCCCCTGCTCCTGTCCTTGCTCCTGTCCTTGCTCCTGTCCTTGGTCTGGCCCTTGCTCCTGCTCCTGCTCGCCGTCCTGGCCAGCAATCTGTCGCGCCCGTGGGTGAGGCGAAGCGGCTAGGCCTGGGGCGGCGGGGTGGGGGAGCGCACGGCGCCCATCGCCTTGTCCATCGCCTGCTCCTTCAGGTCGTCCACGACCCCCTTCACGTGCTCCTTCGCCATCGTCTTCAGCTTCTGCGCGCCCCGTCAGCCGCCCGACGCCGACGACGCCAAGCTGAAGAAGACGACGACCGAAAACGCACCGTCACGCTCTTCTTCAGCTTGGCCTTCAGCTTCCCCTTCGCCTTGTTCAGCTGCTTCTTCAGTCCTTGTTTCAGCTTGGCCTTTAGCTTGCCCTTTGCCTTGTTCAGCTGCTTCTTGAGCTGCTTCTTTGCGTGCGTCTTCAGCTTCTTGAGGCCCCCCTTGGCGAACTTCTTGAGGCCGCCCTGTGATGGAAGCAAGTGTGGGCGAAGCTGTGGCGCAGGCATCTCATGATCTCGCGTTGCGCAGCCACCTTCGCAAACTTCTTGAGGCCACCCTTGGCGAGCTTCTTCAGAGCCGTTTTCCCGACCTTGCCGAGGGCCTTTTTGGCGAGCTTTTTCCCCATCTTTTTGGCGGCGTGCTTCCCGACGTGCTGCTCCCCGGCCCCGGCGGTCAGAGGCCGGGGCGGGCGGGGCGGGGCGGCGGCAGGCGGGGGCGAGGTCGCCCTGCACCTTGAGGCCTGCACGGAGACGGCACGGGGCGGCAAGGTCAGTGGGCGCGGGAATCACGGAGGCAGGGGCGCCCGGAGCCGACGGACCTTGCTTTAGCGCGTACTTCCCGACGCCCTGCGGGGTACGCGTCAACGCTGCGGCGGCGCGGAGGGGCGGGGCGGGGCGGGGCGGGGCAAGCCTTCGCAAGTCCCCCCGGACCGAAGTTCGAGGCCAAGTCGAGCCCGCTGAGCGCCATCCCCTGCCCCGCAGAGCGGCGTCACTTTCAAAGGCTCTCGAGTAGGCGCGAGGGGCGGCCCGGGGAGGAGGGGGAGGGGAAAGGGGTGGGGGGGGTGGGGGGGGGGGGCGGGGCGGAGCCGGGGGAGGAGGAAGGAGGAGGGGGCGTGGGGTGGAGGGGGGGGAGGGGGAGGCTATGAGCCGCGCCCTCGACGTCACCGCCGGCGCACCTTGATGTCGCCCTTGATGGCCGCCTTGACGAAGGTCTGGCCGGATTTGACTGCGCGCGGTAGGGTGTCAGAGTCCGAACGGGTAGCGCGGCGCGGCGCCAGCGCCGGCGGGCCCCGCTCGGCGCACGCACCGACATCTCCGACGATGGGGATCTTGGTCGCTGCGGGGCCAGTGTGAGCCCGCTCGGCCAGAGAGTGCGCGGCGTTCACAGGTGCGGAAAGGAGGGGCTGGGGACCGAATTTGAGGATCTTGCCTGCGAGAGGCAGGGAGGCGGGCGTCAGAGCGGGGGAGCGAGGGGACTCAAGGGGCCGGGCCAGCTTTGGTTGCTCACCGAAGCCGCCGCTCTTCGCGAATTTCTTGACCCCGCTGCCGACCGGCGGCCCGTCAGGCGCTTTCGACGCTCCGGCACGGGGCGGGCGGAGGCCCACCTCCCAATCTTCTTGAAGCCTTTCCCCACGCTCTTGAAGCCTTTCCCGATCTTTTTGAATTTCTTCAAACGTTGCTCGATTAGAGCGCGCAGCACGTGTGCGCTTCGCCTCAGCAGATCTAGAGGCGGCTGCCCGGCCCGCTGCCGGCAGCCGCTCCGTGTCAGCGGGAGCTTCAGAACACCGCACCTTCCAGAACCCCATTGCTGTGAAGTGCTGCGGACGGCCGCGCAGGCCTCGCGAGAGATATCGCTGGAGAGCCTAGCCTCGCTCAGGCCGACATCCAGGAATCTGCGTGCGGGGACCGTTCGAATCTCTGGCTAAACCCGCATCGCTTTAGCGGTTGGCGCACGTCGTGAGACGGCGGAGGTTGGCAGGCGTTAGGTGACGCGGCGAGTCGGTGACTCCGCTGATCCTGGAGATGGCGTCCGACGCCCGAGTGAGAGACTCAAAGAATGGACTCACACGTTGCCACCGGCTGCGAAGCGTGCGATGCAGCGCTCGGCCGAACCGTCCAAACAGAACCGAGTACCCCCAGGACTACGCCGTGACGACGCCGTGGCGCCGCCGCGCGCGTGATTCGACGGCTGGTCGCCGCGCAGCTGCAGCACACTGGCGCGCCAACGCGTCGAGCCGTCGCACCGCATCGGCCAGCTGCGCGAAGTGTTGCTGCGCAACATCGATCCGGGCCCGACCTCGCTGTACGCGCTCCCGGACCTCGTGTGCACTCTACACCAGGGCAAGTAGCTAACGCACGCGAATGGCTGGTCGAGCGCACTGAACTCCCGCCGGCAGCCGGGCGGGCGTGGCGCGGCCTGCACGACTTCGAAGACCTGATCTACTGCTCCGATATTTGTCCGGCCACCCTCGTGCGCCTTAATGGCTATTTAAGCGCGCCGGCGCACCCCTCCTGCCCGCCGAGCGTGCCTCGCGCCAGAACCCCTCCTGGCCGGTCAGCTTCGGCGAGGGATGCGCGGCGGGCGCCCAGTCGCCCGACGTCCTGAGGCAGTCCGATATCCTTCGCTCCGCCCCGCGTGCCCGGCCTGGGCACAGTGCCTTCCACCGCCCCGCCGCGCGCCTTGACGCGCCCCGCCCACTGGCCGTCCTGCGCGTTTATGACGTGACGGAGGCGGGGCGGGGCGGCGGGGCGGCTGCCGCCGCGCTGCGCGGCCGGCGGCCGCTCCTCGAGGTGGAGCTCCGCCTCGGCTCCCTCGTGCCCCTTGGGGCGAAGGCCCGCGCGCCCCCCGCGCCCCCCTGGCCCCCGCGCCGGGGCGCTCAGGGGCGGGCTCAGATGACGGAGGTGGGCGGCCTGCCGCCCAACACCGTCGTCGTGCGCCTCGCGGGGGGCCCCTCCTCGCCCACCTCCCCGACCGGGCCCCGCCCACGCACGCCCCGCCCCGCCCGCCCCGCCCCGCCCGCCGCCTCTCTCCCTCATCCGGTCCGACGCGCAGGCCGCTCAGACGCCGCCGGTCGCCGGGCAGGGGCGGGGGAGCGGAGAGCTGCTCCCGCCGCCCCTGCACTCCGCTCTCTCTTCAGCCCTCGCCATCGACTCGAGCATCCGCTCGCTCCTCGGGGGGCCCGGGGCGGCCCCGCGCGCCGCCGCCCCGGCTTCCGGGGCGGGGCGGGGGCCGGGGGCTGGGCCGCACGGGAGGCCCTCTCGGTGCTGCAGCTGCAGCGGGGCGTGCTACGGGTGCTCGAGCTCGAGCACCGCCTCCGCCTCGCCCGCCGCCAGCGCGCCGCCGCCCACGACGCCCTCTGCTCCGCCCTCGCCCGCCGCCGCGCCGCCCTCGAGCAGGCCGACGCCCGCGCCCAGCGCGCCGCCGCCGCCCGCCGCCTCGCCGCCGCCCTCGACGACGCCGCCGCCGCCCTCGACTCCGGTCCGCCCCGCCCCGCGCTCGCCCCGCCCCGCTCTGGCTAACACCGCGTGTGCGGCGCAGCGCGGGGGCGGCCGAGGAGCGGAGGGAGAGGCTGGAGGCGCGGCGGGGCCGGGCGGCGGCGACGGCGGCGGCGCTGCAGGCGGCCCGCGCGCGCCGCGAGGACCTCGCCGCCGCCCGCGACGCCAACCGGCGCGCCCCGCCCGCCCCGCCCGCCCGCCTCCGCGCCGCTGCTCGCTGAGGCCGGGGCCGTGCAGGGCCGGCCTCGCTGCCTTTGCCGAGCTGCTGCACGCCCGCCAAAAGCACATGATCCGGTGCGCGCCGCCCCCCGGCCCCGGGCCCTCGCTCGCGGGCCCGCCCTCCTCCGTCCCCGCGCGGCTGACGCCCGACGGGGGCCGCAGGGAGCTGGCGGACGTCTTCCCCGTGTGGCTCCCCACGAGCGCCGCGGCGGCGGCCCGGTTCCCGCCCTCGCGGCGGCGCTCGGGCGGGGCGCGGGCGCCGGCGGGCCCGCTGGGGAGCGAGGTGCTGCACCCGCTGATCGCGGGGGCGCCGCTGCCGGACTCGGGCATCGAGGCGCTGTACGTGGAGGAGGACAGCGCCAGCGCCGCCCTCGGCCACGTCGCCCACGCCCTCCGCGCCGCCGCCAACTACCTCGCGGCGCGGCCCCGCCCCGCCCGCCCCGCCCCGCCCCGCCCGGCGCCCGTGACGGGCGCAGGTCCCGCTGCGGTACCCCCTGCTGCCGCGCTCCTCGCGGTCCCTGGTGGTGGACGAGTGCCCGCCCTCGGGCCCCCGCTCGCCCTCGCCCGCCGGCCCCTCCCAGTGTGCCCCGTCCCGCCGCAGGCCCCCGCTGGGGAGCGCTGAGGGGCCGCAGGCTGCCGCTGTACTGGGGCGGGGCGGCGTACCCCCCGTCGGAGCGCTTCGAGCTCGCTGTCTTTTACCTCTGCAAGGACGCCCAGCAGGTCGGCGCCGCGCGCCCTCGCCGCGAGCCGGCGCCCCCTGACGAGGGGGGCGGCGCAGGTGCTGCGGGGGGCGGGCCTGCGGGCGCCCCACGCGCACGCCCTCCTGAGGAACCTCGACGCCCTCTACGCCGCCGCCGAGGCCGAGGACGAGCCGGGGGACCCGCGGGCCCCGCCCCCCGCCCCCGAGCCCCCGCCCCCCTAGCCCCCGCCCTCGACGTCGTCGGATCTCGGGACTCGGCGATTGTCGTTGCTCGCAATCAAATACTGTCCGTAAACGATAATATGGAACTGCGGAAGAAAGAAATAGAAAGGAAGCCTGGTCACTAGTATAGTTACATGTGAGTGTCACCAACTCAAACGCTGCCAGCGAGGTCCTGCCTGAAATCTACGCGGGACGAGTACGTGTACAACAGGGCGAGAGCTTATAGGAGGGCTCTCTGGGGTGCGGTGAAGTCGGGGGCGACCCAGAGGAAGGAGCGGGGGCGGCGGGGCGGGCGGCGCGGGGCGGTGCGCTATTCCTGCTCGGCCTCCATCTCCGTGGCGGGGCTGCTCTCCTTGGCGGCGACCTCGGCGGGGGCCGGCTCGGGCTTGGCGGCCTCGGGGGCGTTGAAGGCGCGCTCGAGCAGGTCGGTCATCACCTCCTTCTTCATCGAGCCGACCCGCTCGTTGAAGACCTCCAGCACTGCCCCGCACCCGCCCTCAGCGCCCCGCCAGCGCTAGCCACCCACGCGGGGCGAGCGCTCACCCTTCCAGAACTTGAGCTCGTCGTGGATCAGGTCCCGCGTCGCGAACACGCGGAGCGCTGCCGGGCACATGTCAGCACTTGGCGAGAGCCGGATCGAATTTCGAGTGGCCCGCGGGCTCCAGCACTAGGACGTGTGGCCCCGGATCGGAACGGATGCGGGAGCGATGTACGGTAAAGGAGCAAAAGAAAGCGCGCTGGAGGGACGGCCGGCGGCAAAGTCTAGCGGCGCACCCATCTCGCGGTTCCAGCGCAGCATCTCCATGTTGAACTGGCGGCAGGGACACGTCAGAGAGCTGCCGCGGAAGCTGGGCGCTGCACGGCAGACTCGCGCGCTCACAGTCTCGGGGTCCTTGAGGCCTGTTTGGTGGTCGGCGACCCACAGGTGCAGCTCTCGGAAGCTAGAAATTGCAAGAAGCGTGAGCTGCTGTGTCAAAAGCGGGAACCACATTATCAGAACTCACCGAACGGGGTCAGTTTCTGTACGTATGAAGAGCCGGGACGGCGGCGGTCAGCTCCCAGCACTGAACAGGCGCACGGCTAAAAAGACCGGACCTTCCAGTTGGCCAAGCACTGTCCTCACTGCGCAAATCAAGTAGTTAGCGGACGCAACAGCACAGGACCGCGCCGGGAAACTGAGTGAACAGCCGCCACAGATCAGGCCCCGCCGTGAAGCGCACCGGCCTTATAGTTGCACCAGTTTACCTAGAAGCAAAGCGGTGACATCAGCACAACCGTGAGACAATTGCGGGGGAGCATAGCGGGCGACCGTGTACCAGCTCGCGGGCGATCTCCTTTTCAAAGTGCAGGCCCGGGGAGGGAGGCGGAGTCGAGCCAGACCCACCGGGAGGAGGCGTGGCACCGTTGTTCGGACCCGGCGCTGGCGAGTCATCCTCCGCTTTGGCGGCAACAAACCACTGCGCAACGGCACAAGCAGCAGTTAGACGCGTGCACTGCAGACCAAAGCGCATCCAAATTCCCGCCACGGACCCGCTGGGGACGCGAGGCCGGCGCCGGCCGCCTCCGCGGGCCGGCGAGGCCGCAGGATCGCGAGCCGGTGGCACCCGGGACGGTGCGGCGGGAGACGGCGACGGGCGCCGACGTCGCAAACATGGTTATTGCCGGCGCGTTTGGCTGGCAGATGGCGAGAGCTGGAACTGTGAGAACGCGTGTACCCGGTCGCGCGAACCACCAATACTGCACAAATCATGGGGCACCCCCCGAGGGCCGCGCAGTCGCGTGGGCGCGCTGCCACGCTTCTACTGAAGTTTGCAACGAGGAGCAAGTGGGAGGCGCGGGAACCGGATCCCGGAGGGACAGTGCAGGGGTCGTCCACGGGTGTACCCGGTTTGTGAAAGACTCTGAGAACGCAGGCTGGATTCGAGCCGTGTACTTGTCGAGTGCAAATGAAGCGCAGGGCGCCGGCAGCTGCGCGGGCGCGCGAAAAGCCCGATGCAGACATGCCCGACCTCCTGAGGTTGCACGGTGCGCTCGCTTCCCTCGCGATGCGCTCGCCCCGCTGACGAGCGCAGGCGAGCGGTTCATGGGCTTGTTCGACGATGCGAGCAAGAAGAAACGCAAGGAGCAGGCGGGATCGGTCCCTGCGCGGTGAGCGGCGCGCTTAGCTACGCGATCTCAAGCTGACCGCGCTGGTCGCAACACGTAGTCGCGAGCGGCGCGTGCGCGAAGAGGACGATCCCGATGCGAGCGAGGTCGGCTCGGAAGGGAGCGATCGGGGCGATGCGAGCAGCCAGCCCGATGCGGGCGAAGGGAGCTCGGACGCGGGCGACGGAGGGGAGTCCTCGATGAGCGAGACCGATGAGATCTTCGCGCTGCTCAAGCGCAAGCGCAAGCGGCCGCGTGGGCCGGCTGATGACCGCGGAACGGCCGCCGAGGCGGCGAGGAGCGGGGCGGGGAGCGGGGCGGGGGGGCGGGGCGGGCGGTGGTGGTCGTGCGGCACGTGGATCCGGCGAAGAGGAGGAAGGCGGAGGGGGCGCTGGACGATGCGGAGGCGGGGCGGGCGGCGTCGCGGCGCAAGTTCCTCAGCGCCAAGGTCTCGGAGATCTTCGACGAGGTGGAGGCGCCGCCGGCGGCCGGCTCCGGCAGCGACTCGGAGGTCGACCTCCACCTCGACGCCGCCGTCATCGAGAAGCTCGGTCCGCCCCCCCGCCCCGCCCCGCCCCGCCCCGCCCCTCACGCGCCGGCGTGCCCCTCACGCGCCGGCGCGCCCCTCACGCGCCGGCGCGCCCTCTCAGGCGCCTCGGCCCTCGCCGGCCGGGAGAAGAAGGAGTACGAGAAGAAGCAGCTTTCCAAGCTCGGCGCGAAGGTGCCCCGCTCCGCTCCGCCCCGCGCCGTGGACGGGGCCCGAGGCGGGGGCGGGCGCAGCTGAAGGGCCCGCCCAAGGCGCCCCTGAAGATGCTCTTCGGGATGCGCAAGGCAGCCGAGAAGCGCGAGCTCAAGAAGCGCGAGCTCGTGCGCCCGCCTCGCCCCTCGCCGCCCGGCGGCAGCGCTCATCCTCGCGGGACAGGACCTGGCGACGGGGGCGAAGGTGGGCAAGACGAGCCGGCGGAAGAAGCGGGAGGAGATCGTGAAGGAGCGGCGCAGCGACCGGGGCCTCGGGGTGCGGCCCCGCGCCGCCCCCGCCCTCCCCTGCTCCCTGCACTCGCGCCCGCCTCCAAGGCTCCCGCGCTGACCGCGCGGGGGGGCGCAGGAGCTCTCGGGGCGCTTCAAGGGCGGGATGCTGCAGCTGCCGCGCGGCTTCGACAAGGCGATCGCGGGGCGTAAGAAGGAGCCCCGCATCGACATCGGCGACCGCGACTCGCCCCGCGGCGCCAGTGGCAAGCGTGGCGGCAAGGGCGGCAAGCGCGGCGGCAAGGGGAAGCGGGGCAAGCGGGGCCGGCGCTAGCTGCAGCACCCGGCGTGCTCGGCTTGCCGGTCTCCGAGGTGCGGCCCCGGGCCCGAGAGGGAGGGAGACGTCGGCTCACTCTGAGCCCCCTCAGAAGGCTCGCGCGCCTCCTGCCGAGGGGCGCGCCTCCGGTTCTGGCCACCCCCGGCGCCGGGCGCCCGCGCAGGCCGCGTGCGCGGGCCGGCGAGGCCGCAGGATCGCGAGCCGGCGGCACCCGGGACGGTGCGGCGGGAGACGGCGACGGGCGCCGACGTCGCAAACATGGTTATTGCCGGCGCGATTGGCTGGCAGATGGCGAGAGCTGGAACTGTGAGAACGCGTGTACCCGGTCGCGCGGAACACCAGTACTGCATGAATCATGGGGCACCCCCCCGAGGCCCGCGCCATCTCGTGCGCGCACTGCCACGCCTCTGTTGAACGTCGCGGCGAGGTGCAAGTGCACGTGGGGAGGCGCGGGGGGTCGGATTCGGAGGGGATGCCTTAACCTTGAAGAGGGCCGATAAAGGGCTCGGGGCGGGCCCCGGGGCCGAGGCGCAGATGGGCGGCGCAGGAGCGGAGAGGCCCAAGCGGGGCGACGGGGATAAGGGTTGAGGCCCTAGGGGGAGTGGCGGTCACTGAGGACGCGTAGCGCGACTCGGCGAGGCGGACTCCTGGGCGGAGAGGCCCAAGCGGGGCGGAAACTGACTGCGTGGCAGCCGCTGGGCTCCAGGCGCAGATCGATATCCGATCTGGTGGGGCGTCGCGGACGGGGAGCGGATTGCCGAATTCGAACCGCACGTGCACACCAGAAGACGTTTGAATTTTTCGGAAGATACGGCGCCATGGCCAGCGATAGGTTACACGACATGTACAGTCAGCTTTGCAGCACAGCTGTACAGCTTTAGGTATCGGTAGCACACAACTCGGGGTCCAAAGAACGAGTTCCCCCTCTTGCATCCCACCGTGGCACCCCCCGCGCAGTTTGCAGCCTGGCAACCGGGGAGCCCTCTCGAAGCCTGGCGGGGGTAAGGAGGCCCGAGGAACGAGCCCGGTTCAAGGTAGGTTCCGGCCCTAGCACCGACGTAGAACCCGGGGGAGCGGAGGGAAAGCCTTCGCTGCGTCACATATACGATGTTGCATTGAATAATAAATAAAAGTAGGGCCCAGAGCGGGCTATCTGGAAAGGAAGGCAGGCAGCCGGGGCGGCCGAGCCGATAATTAGAAGTGGTGTGCGTGGGCGATGCCGGCGAGGTCGCCGTCCTCCTGCGCGGGGGCGACATGGCGGGCTCAGGCGGGGCCGAGGGGCGGGGCAGGGCGGGCGGGGCGGGGGCGGCGCACGGCGTGGTGCGCGTGGGCGTCGGCGGCGTGGGCCTCGTGCTCGGCCGCCGGCTCCTCGGCGAGGGCGCCCGCCTCCTCCGCCCCCGCGGGGGCGGTGTAGGCGGTGAAGGCCTCGTCCGAGCCGTCCGCCTCCCCCGCCTCCTCCTCCGCCGCCTCCTCCGCGCCGCCGGCCGCCGGGGCGTACTTGTCGAGCAGCGAGTGCAGCGCCGCCGACTCCTCCACGCTCTGGGCCTCCGCGTCCAGCAGCGCCGCCGCCGCCGCCTTGCCGGCCGCCGCCCCCGCCTTGGGCACGCACATGCAGAGCGCCTTGTCCGTCTCCACGGCCGCCGGCAGGGTGCCCAGGGCGAGGCCCTTGGCGGCGACCTTGGCCGCTGCAGCGGCGCCCTTGGCGGCGGGGGCGAGCATGGCCTTGACCATCTTCACCTGCACGCGCCCCGGCGTGGGCAGCGGGACCGAGGCGGGGGGCGGGGGCGGGGGCGGGGGGCCCGGGGGAGGGCGGCTGGCACCTCGGCCTTGGCGGCGGCGACCTTGGCCTTGTCGTCGGCCATCTTCGCGGCCATCACCTTGAGCTTCTCCTGCGGCGCGCGTCAGCCTCGGGGCGGCGCCGCCGGGGCGGGGCGGCGCGAGGGGCGGGGCGGGCGGGCCTTGAGGGAGTCGGCCTTGGCGTCGCGCCCCGCCGCCTTGGCCTTCTCAATCGCCTTCTTCACCTCCCGCACCGCCTTCTTGTCCTCCTTCAGCGTCTGCTTCACGTCCTGCGCCCGCGCCACCCGGCGCCTCAGCGACGGGCCCGAGGGCGCGGCGCGCACGTCGGGGGGGAGGAGACCTTGACGGCCTTCTTCGCCTCCTTGACGAGCTTCGCCTGCGTCCCCGTGAGCCTCCAAGCGAGCAGAGCGGTGCGTCTGCTAGATCCAGGTCCGTGTGGAAACTCGTGCCCGCACCTGCGTCTTCTTGGCGCGCTCGGCGATTTTCACCATCTTGCTCTTCAGCTTGTCCGCCTTGTTCTCAAGCTTCTCGACCAGCTTCTCCTTCCCCGCATCCTTGGCCTGCAGCGGGGGGAACTCTGAGCACAGCAGGAGCGGGGGCGCGGGGCGCCCGGGGGGCGGGCCGGGGGCCGGGGCGCGCACGGCGGCGATCTTGGCCTTGACGTCGGCGAGCTTGGTGGCCACCTTGCCGACCTTGGCCGACGCCTTCTCCACCCACTTCTCCAGCAGCCTGCCCGCGCCGGCGCCTCAGAGCGCGCTGCGGGGGGGCGCGTCCCGGCCGCCGGCCCCGCACTTGATGATCTTGTCGCGTGCCTCCTTCCCGGCCTTGTCCACCGCCGCCGCCTAGCGCCGCATCGTGAGAAGCTGCAGAAGACGCTGGGGGGCGGAACGGGCACCTTCTTCTCCACCTTCGCCAGCTTCACTGCGGTACAGAGTGAGGCGGCGGGTCTCCGAGCTCAACGAGTGGCAGGGGCTCGCAGGCTACCCTTCAGCTTGGCCAGCTTCTCCTTGAGCTTCTGGACCTTCTTGTCGTTGCCGGCCTTCTTCGCCTGCGGGGCGGAGAGAAGCGTGAGGGGCGGGGTGGCGTGGAGGGCCGGGGGCGGGGGCGCGCCGTCTTGAGCTTCTCCTTGGCGTCCTTGATCTTGTCCTTGATCTTGGCGACCTTCTCCTTAAGGCGCTTCTCAATGCGCTCGAGGCGCTTGACCTCCTGCGCGGGGCGCCGCTCGTGAGCGAGCCGCGCAGGGGCCAGCGGAGGGGGGCCCGCCCTCGCTGGGGGGCGGGCGGGGCGGGGCGGGGCGGGGCGGGGCGGGGCGGGGACCTGCTGGTGGACCTTGACGATCTTGTCGCGGATCGCCTGCTCCCTCCCCATCCACGGTCAGCCTCGCCAGACGAACGGGACGAGCCGAGGGGGGGGGGACGGGCCTGCTTCATCTTGCCCAGCTTTGCCTTCTTCTCCTTCAGCGTCTTCAGCTTCTCCTGCGCGCGCGCCGGGCCCGGGGCGAATCAGCAGGCGGCTTGGAGGCTTCTCGGAGGCGCAGTGGGCTCGGGCGGGGGGCGAACCTTGAGCTTCTCGACCTTCTTGTTGTTGCCCGCCTTCTTGGCCTGCGGGGCGGAGAGGCGCGTGAGGGGCGGGGTGGAGTGGAGGGAGGGGGGCGGGGGCGCCGCGCACGTCCTTGAGCTTCTCCTTGGCGTCCTTGATCTTGTCCTTGATCTTGGCGACCTTCTTCGCGACCTGAGCGAGCGCGTGAGCGCGCGCATCCCTCGAGCAGCTGAGCCGGCGCGTTCAATGCGTTCTTGGACACCTTCTTGTGCCACTGCGCACCCGCCCCGCCGCGTCAGGGACCGGCAACGAGGTCGATGGCGCGGCCCGGCGGGGGAGGGGGGGGGGGGGGGGCGCCTTGCGGAGCTTCTCGAGGATTTTCTTCTTGATCTCCTTCGCCTTCTTCATCGTCTTCTTGAGCTTCTCCTTAAGCTTCGAGAGCTTTTCCTTCAGCTTTGCGACCTTCTTGTCCTTGCCCGCCTTCTTGGCCTGCCGCGCGGCGCTCAGGAAACAGGGAGGGATCCAATTCGATTGGAGGCGCGGAAAACGATACCTTCTTAAGGGCCTTCTTGACCTTCTTGATCTTCTTGCGGAGCGAGCGTGCCTTCTTAAGCTGCCTCTCGTGCCACTGCGCCCCCGCCCCGCCCCGCGCTCGGCACTGGCCAGGGCGCCGGGACGGCGCCGCTGCCTGGGTCCGGGCACCTTTTCCATCGCTTTGTAAAGTGCCTTCTTCAGCTCGAGCGACTTTGCCTTGGCCTAAAGCGGGGGCGGCGCTCAGCAAACAGGCCGTTGTGGTTGGAGGGGAGAAGGCGGGCGGACCTTCTTGATCTGGCTCTTCGCCTTCTTCAGCTTTTCCTGCGCGCCAAGCCCGAGCGAGGCGGGTCAGCCGGCTGCTCGGAGACCGTGGGGCAGGGGCGGGGGCGGACCTTGAGCTTCTCGACCTTCTTTTCCTTGCCGGCCTTCTTGGCCTGCGGGGCGCGCTAGCGCTCAGAAGGACCCGTGGGGCCCCGCCGCCCCGGGGCGCTGCGCACGTCCTTGATTTTGTCCTTGATCTTGGCGACTTTGGCCTTGAGCTTCTCGACCTTCTCCTTCAGCTTCGCGAGCCATTTCTTCTTCGACTGCGGGCGGCGGCGCGGGCGGGGGCGTCGGGCCGGGGCGGGCGGCCGGGGCGCGCGGGAGCATCGCCTGGCGCACCTCCATCTTCATCTTGCGGAGCTCCTTGAGCTTGGCCTTCGCCTTGTTCAGCATCTGCCCGCCGCCGCGCCCCGCAGCGCGTCACCCGCCGCCCCCGCCCAGCCCAGCCGCACGCCCGCTCGACCCCCGCCCACCTTCTTCGCATCCTTCAGCTTCTCCTGCGCGCGCGGCGGGCCCGGGGCGGGTCAGCCGGCGGCTCGCAGGCTGCTCGAGGCCGGCGCAGGCTCTCGGCGAGGGAGGGGGGGGCGGGGGGCGCACCTTGAGCTTCTCGACCTTCTTGTCGTTGCCGGCCTTCTTCGCCTGCGGGGCGGAGAGAGGCGTGAGGGGCGGGGTGGCGTGGAGGGAGGGGGGCGGGGACGCGCCGTCTTGATCTTCTCCTTAAGGATCTTCACCTTGTCCTTGAGCTTCTCGATCCTCTCCTTCAGCTTCGCGATCCACTGCGAGGCGCCGGCCCCGTGTCAGGAGGGCGCCCCGCAGACCATGGAGCCCAGACAGCGGCCAGCTTCCAGTCCGCGTGGCAGCCCAAGCCTAGCGGGGGTAGGAGGCGAGGGAGGGTAGGGGTAGGACCTTCTTGATGTGCTTGGAAACCTTCTTTCGGAGATCCTTGACCTTCTGCTTCTTCTCCTTGAGGTCCGCCTTCGCCTTCTTCAGCTCCTTCTTCGCCGTCTTCCTCTTCTCGTCGTTGCTCGCCTGCCGGCCGCGCCTGCTCAGGCGGGGGCGCTGCTGCGGGGCGCCGGGGCTTGCGTCGGCGCACCAGCTTGACCTTGGACTTCAGTGCCTTCACCTGTGCGCGGCCTCGTCAGCCCCTGCCGATCGACGACGCAACATGCGCAGCCATTGTCGTCCCTCGCGTTCTGCACCTTCTCCTTCTGATCCTTGACCTGCGCGCGAGGTGGGCCGCCGGCCCTCGTCAGTCTGGGGTACGACTACCGCAAGCTCCAGCCCCCCCCCCCCCCCCCCCCCCCCCCCCCCCCCCCCAACACACACACACACACCTGGAGCTTGGCCTTCTCGAGCTTCTCCTGGAGCTTGGCCATCTTCTGCCCGTGCTTCCCGCCCTTGCCGGCCTCCTTCAGCTGCGCGTGCGTCACGGTGCGACGGCGCGGGATGGCTCTGGCCGATAGCTGTGCTCGCCTGCGCCGCGATCTTCTCCAGCTTGAGCTCGAGCTTCGCCGCCTTCGAGTCCTTCCCCGCCTCCTTCGCCTGGCCCGCGCGCCCCCGGCGATCTCAGCGACCCCAGACGCCCGGCGCGGCGCTGCCGGCGGCGCACCGCCTTGAGCTTCTGCTCAACAACGGCCGCCTTCTTCTCGAGTTTGGCGACCTGTGCAAAAGGAGGTGAGGCGGGAAACGGGCAGCTCTGACAGCCCGGGCGCGGAGGAACCTTGAGCTCCTTCTGCAACGCCTTGACCTGCGGAGCGCCTCGTGAGCCCCCCGGGAGACCCTCGGCGCCTCTCCGGCGAGGAGCGGACCTGCTTCTGGTCGCCGGACTGCTTGGCCTTGGCGATGCGCTCCTCCAGCCCCTTGATCTTGTCCCGCAGCTCGTTGATCGTCTGGCCCCGACCCGTCACCTCCGCCCCTCCCTGCCCCGCGCCGGCCGGGGGGCGGGGGGCAGCCACTTCTCTTGGAGGCGTGAAAACAAATTACCTTCCGCGCGTCCGTCAGCTTAGCCTTGAGGCTCTATTCCCCCCGGGGCGCGTCAGCGCGGCTTGAGGACGTGAGGGCGCGGGGCGGGCGGGGCAGGGCGGGCCTCGATCTTGTCGAGGGCGGTCTGCGCGCGCGCCGGGCCCGGGGCGGGTCAGCCGAAGGCTTGGAGGCTGCTTGGGGGCGGCGCGGGCAGGGGGCGACCTTCAACTTGTCCCGGGTAGAGCAGTCCTTGCAGTTGCCCTTGAGAGCCTTGATCGCCTTCCGCGCTTTGTTAGGTCCACGACACAAAAGCGCAGAAAAGGAAGGGAACCTTCTTGATCGCCTTGCGCTTCTCGGGGTCCTGCGGGGCGCGGAGAGCTGAGGCCGGGCCGCGGGCGGGGGCGGGGGCGGGGCTGGGGGCGGCGCCCGGACCTCGGTGATCTTGAGCTTGGCCTGGAATGAAGGAACAATGAAGCCTCGGGGGTGATGGAGAGGAGGGAAAAGAAGCGGCGGACCTTCAGCTTCATTGTCTTGACCTGCGGGTCGCGTCAGAGGCGAATCGCGTCGGGCGCGCCCAACGGACCTTATTCTTAAGGCGCTCGTTGAACTTCTTCGCACGCTCGACGCGCTGAACGGCTTTGTTCAGGATCTTGATGGCCTGTAGACGGGGCCGAGTTCAGAGAACTTGAATTCGAAACAGGCAGAGACCGCTTTGGCCGTCGTTGCACCTTCTTCGCCCCCTTCTTCTGCTTCTCCTGCACCATCCGCCGTCAGCACGGCTTGCCGCCGGAAGGGGGGAGGAAAGGAAGGAAAGAACGAAGCAGCGAGTCCAGAACGGGCGGCGGAAGGGCGGGCGGGCCCGGCGCACCGTCTTTGCGGACAAGAGTTTGAGCTCCACGTTCAGAATCGACAGCTGCGCAGCCGCTGGGCCATCGGCCGCAGCCCGCGCGGCGCGCCGACTCGGTGCACATGACGCGGGGCCGTACCTTCAGGTTGTCGACAAGCTGCGCGGCGTCCGAGTCTCAGGAAACGTGCTGCAGTGAGACGCGAACGCGCGGAAGCACCTTTTTCAGCTTCGTGGAGTCATCAGACGTCTTCTCCTGCACCAGGCGGTTGTTAGGAACCGCGACAGACGAGCGCGGGCCTCCGGGCCGGACCTCGGACAGCTTGTCGATGAAGTCCACGGACACCTGCAGCGAATGCCGCGTTAGCATCGCACATCCGCAAAGCAGCCAGAGCGCGCGCGCGATTCGCCACCCGACTCTAGATTTGGAGCGCCCTGCACTCGCGCTGGCGGCGGATGCTCGGACGTAGCGTCATGGATTGGAGGAGAGCTACTAGGCAGAAGGACCGAGCGAGGGACGGACGCCAGAGGAACGGATTCGCCACGCGTACGCTCCAGCTGAGAGCCCGCCGCGCAATAGGCGGTGGTCTATACCGCACGCACCGCTGGCTTCGCCATTTTTTCCTTTCAAACCGCTCGGCCCGCGCCGACTCCTCGATTGCCGTGGTCGACGCCCTCACCGGGGTACGAGCACTTAAGCTTGTACCAAGCGACGGGTACGTCGGGTAGAAGAACCGCCCATATGCATATGCGCATGCATGCATGACGTTAACGACCATTTAGAGTTTTATAATTGCTTATCAATAAATGATGGTAATATTCATATCCAAATTAAATATGCATCAGTGTAAGCAGTACTCGGTACGTAGGGGGGATCGAAGGCTTAGAGAGGGGGGGGAGAGAGGGGGGGAAAGGCGATAAAGAGGGGTAAAGCATGGCTGCAGTGCGCGAGGTCGACGCGGACGCGACGCTGCGGTTCCTCGCGCAGCTACCGCGGTTTACGCTGAAAACGGCCGGCCACATCGCGGCGCACGACCGCTGCGTGCGGCTCGGCCTTGGCTCGGCCCCGCTACGCGTCGAGCGCACACTGGCAGACGCGCGCGAGCCGCGCGCCTACGTGGCCTGTCTCGAATCCCGCGGTAAGGCGCGCGCGCACCCTCGGCCGGGGCGTTCCTCGGGCTGCGGGCGGCGCGAGCTAAGGGCGGGGCGGGCGGACGGGGAGAAGCTTACTGGTCGATTGCGGCGGCCGGGGATCGGGAGCTCGAGCGCTTGCTGGACCTCGACGAGCTGTGGGAGACGGCGAAGCCTGCGATCGCATTCGGCAGCCTGGACGCCTCGCTCGTGGGCGCGGTGTCCGCCGCCGCCGCCCGCCGCGGGCTCGAGCAGGACTGGGTCGAAGAGGTGCGCCGGCGCATGCGGCACGCGGGGCGCCCCTCAGAGCTGCGGGAGCAGGTGAAGCTATTCACGTTCGAGCGGGCGGCGCCGCCGGAGGTGCCGCCGGTGCCTGCGGGGGCCGAGCTGGGCGAGCTGCGGGAGGAGGACGCGGAGACCGTCGCGCTGAACTGGACCTACGTCGACTCGAAGAACCCCGCCAAGACAGTCGCCCTCGTGCGGTGCGCCTGGAGCTCCCTGAGAAGCCATTCCCGCCGGCGTCGCGCTGCCACGCCCACCGGTCGGGGGCGCGCAGGGAGCTGATCGCGCTGCTGCCGACGTCGTGTGTGCGGGTCGGCGGGGAGCTGGCGGCCTGGTGCCTCGTTCAGTCGTACGGGGCGATCGGGATGCTCCACACGGCCCCCGCGCACCGCCGCCGCGGCCTCGGCCTCGCCGCCATGGCCGCCCTCACCCGCAGGCCCGCCCCGCGCCCTCCAGCCCCGGCCCCGCCTCGTGCCGACCTCGAACGCGCCGCAGGATCGTCGAGGGGGACCCGCGGGCCCTAACGCGCACGCCCTTCTGCTACGCCGTCGCCGGCAACACGGCGCGCCGGCGCCCGCCCGCCCCGGCCCGGCCCCGCTAACCAGCCGCCCGCCCGTCCAGGCCTCGATGGAGCTCTTCTCGCGGATGGGGTACGCGTGCGCGGGGGACGCCGTCTGGATCGCCTTCAGGCCGCACAGCGCCCCCCGGGGCGTCCCCGGCATGCCCCCCGATGTGCAACACGGCTCCGCGTGACGCTCGCTGTCTCGCACTCTCGAGAGAGGGGCGGCCGCGGGCCGCTCGGCAGCTGCTGGGCTAGGAGACCTTCTGGGCGGCGGCCTTGCGGGGCGGAGTGCGGGCCCGGGAGGGGGACTTCTGGCGGGGGGCGGGGCCGGCGGGGGCGGGGGCGGGGGCGCGGAAGGGGCGGGCGAGGGCGCGGAGCTCGCACTCGAGGCGGCGCGCCTCCTCCAGCGTCGAAGGGGGGTACCAGCACGTCCCGATCGAGTCGTCTGCCCGCCCCAGCTCGCCGCCCCCGCCGCCCGGCCGGGAGGGAGGGGAGGGTGCGGACCCTTGTTGGCGGCGTACTTGGCGCCGGTGTCGAGGGTGCGCGGGTCCTGGCGCCAGAACCAGTGCAGCACCTCCGCCCCCGCGTGCGGCGACACCCGCAGCAGCGAGAAGACCCAAGAGAGCTGCCCCCCGAAGCCTCAGATGAGACGGCGCGGGGGGAGGGGAGGGAAGGGGGTACGCGCCAGCCAGGTGCCCCAGAAGAGGAGGGAGCGGAAGTAGATCATGTGCTCGGTGAGCCCCGAGAAGACGAAGCCCGGGCAGGCCGTGAACACGTACACGTCCCTCGCCCTGCCGCCCCACCCGCCCCTCAGCGCCCCCGGCCCCCGCCTTGGCGAGGCCTCGGGGCGGGGCACCGGAGGCGCTCGTTGAGGGCCTTGGAGACGGTGTCGCAGAGGAACTTGGAGGTGCCGTAGGCGTCGGGCCCGCTCAGGTGCTGCAGGTCCTCCCAGCTGAAGTGCCGCCGCGACGAGGTCCGCGAGCTGACCCAGACCACCCGCCCCGGCCGCGCCGCCGCCAGCGCATCCTCCAGCTCCTCGATCTGCCCCGCCCCGCACGCCATTCGCGACCGCCGGCGCCCGCGAGGGGCGCGGGGCGGGGCGGCGCGCCAGCATGTGGTGCCCCAGGAGGTTCGTGGCGAAAACCTGCCCGAAGCCGCGCTCCGTCTTGAGCCCGCGCGGCTGCTTCACGAAGCCCCAGGGAGTGCGGTCGAAGGGCCAGAGCAGGATGCCGCTCGAGGGGTAGATGCCGGCGTTCAGGTACAGCGCGTCCAGCCGCCCGAACCTGCGCCGCCGCCGCCGCCGTCGGTCCGCCATCGCGCGCGCCCCGCGCCGGCCGGCGGGCCGCACCGGCGCTTGAACTCGGCGCTCGCCTCGAGCACGGAGGCCGGGTCAGAGACATCGATGACGAGCAGCTCGACCGAGGCGCCCGGGAACTCCTCAACGATCTTCTTTACGGCCTCGTCTCCGCGTGCCTTGCTGCGGCAGCCGAGAACGACCTGGGCGGCGGCCGCTCGGCGGCGCTCCCCGACCCGTGCGCGCGGCGGCCGAGCGCACCGTTGTCTTCTCGCCGAGCTTCACCGCCTCGCCGGCCAGGCGGCGCACCAGCGCGAAGCCGATGCCGGCGTTTGCTCCAGTAACGAGCGCGACCTTCGTCGCCATCGCCAGTACGCGAGCGGAGGCGAGCGCTGTCGGTGAACGAAGTGCCCAGCCGTACCCCCGAGTCGACGACACAAGGACAACTGTCCGAAGCAGCGAGAGAAGCGCACCGTCTGCACTATTTCAGCACACTGCACCGCCTCGCTGACGCTTGGCAGACGCTTGCAGACGTCTCCCTCCGGAATTACAGCACGCTTGCAGACGCTTGCAGCGTGCGGACGTCAGCCGCGCAGTCAGCCGCAACAGAGCGCAGTCAGCCGCTTGCGGCCAGCCGCTTGGCCGGCAAGAGCGAAGGAGCGTTCCCGCGATGCGCTTCACGACTCCGCTCCGTCTGCGTGGCGGAGTGCGACCTTCTAGTGCTGAGAGCGTTCTAAATGAGCTTCGGAAAGATCCCCGCACGACGGCTGAGTGGGACGCGTCCGCGCGAACGCTCAAGGTGCGCGGCCGTGGGGCCCTTTCGTCGCGCCTCTCACCGGCGTCTCACGTGCGCCTGGACAGATGCGCATCGGTCGCAATGCGTGCACGGTTCACATGCCCGAGGAAGAATACTGCTACCTGGTGGTGGACAACGCGGACGACAGGGCTCTGCCGATCTTCGAGGAGGCAATGGAAATGTGCGGTGATGGGTCTTCGGCGCGAGCGGTCATCATGCACCTGCGCGACGGTGCGTACAACGGCCGCCGAGGCGGCTCGCACGTTGCATGCTGACGCCGCGTTCGCTTCGCGGCTCGCAGAGCTCCTGAAGGGGGCATCGCCGCTGGGGAAGCGGAAGGAGCCCGAGGAGGCGAAGGCGGGGGCGGAGGATTCGGACGGGGAGAGCTTCAAGTCCGTCAGCAGCGACGGCGAGGGCGAGGAGGAGGGGATGCAGCAGCTCGGCATGCTGGAGAGCGGCGAGAAGGGCGTGCTGCTCGCGCACGTCAGGCAGGCGCAGGAGCTGCTGCCGGAGATGCGCCTGGCGGTGAGCGAGGCCGGGGCGGCGGCGACGGTGCGGATCGAGCTGCACCCGGGCCTGCTGGGGCCGATGCTGGGGATGGCGCTGGGGGTGCGGACGGAGACGCCGATCGTGGTGGCGATCCCCTTCTCGGCGGAGCGCTACATCGGGGCGGGGCGGCCCGTCGAGGAGGTCCGCATCATGCAGAAGGACAACCCCTCCCTCGGCATTGGTTCGTCCCTCCCGCGCCCCGCCCCCGCCCCTCTCCGCAGGCAGCCGACGCCCGGGGCGGGGCAGCGCTGCAGCTGAAGGAGATCCTGGGGGCGTTCCTGCGCAACCACTGGCCCGCCTACTGCTCCGAGGTCCCCCGCATCGAGGTCCCGCCCCCCGCCCCCCGCCCCCGGGGGGCCCAGCTCCCTCACCCGAGGCCGCCGGCAGCTGCCCGAGGCGAGAGAGGCGGCGTTGAAGAGGATGGTCGAGATGGGCTTCGACCCGCTCCTCTCGCGCGCGCTGCTGCGGCTGCACTGCAACGACGAGGCGGCGGCGGCGGCGGCGCTGGCGGACCAGCGGGCGGCGCACACGCCGCTGGCGACGGGCGAGTGCCGCCTCAACTTCGTCGAGCAGATCGCGACCTACCTCCAGGCGCGCCTCCTCCAGCTCTGCTCCTTCTGCCTCATCTGCGGTGCGCCCGCCCCCCGCCGTGCGCCTCCTCGGGGGCGACGGCGAGGGCAGACACGCCGCTGGAGTCGTCGGGGGTGAAGCCGGTGGTGTGCGGCAAGCAGACGTGCGTCTTCCGCTACGGCGAGCTCGGCCTGGGCGCCAACCTCCACGCCGAGCTCCGCACCAGCCCCGACTGCATCGAGTCCGCCCCGCCCCCCGCCCCTCCACTGGCTCCGCTCACAGCGGCCCGGCCTGGGGGGGCAGCCTTCTGCTGAACTTCGTGTGGGCGGCGTGCGGGAGCCAGCGGCGGGCGCTGATGGCGGAGCCCTTCCCCGTGGACTTCCGCGCGCCCAACGCCGAGGCGGCGCAGTACGACGCCGCCCTCGCCGCCCTCCTCTCCCCGCAACAGCCGGCGCCGGCGGCGGCGCCGGCGGCGGCGGCTGCGGCGGCGGGGTGCTGGCGGGGCGGCGGGGGCGCGGGCGCGGCGGCGGGGCGCTGGAGAAGCTGGCGCGGATGAAGGACTTCACGGGGCTGCTGGAGGTGCTGAACTCGATCCCCAAGGTCAAGGACCTCCTCCAGGCGCCCGCCCCCTCGCCTCGCCTCCCCTCGGCCCCACCATCCGCTCACCGCTCCGCCTCAGATGCCGGACCTGCAGGCGGGGCTCGACGCCCGGCACCCGCGCGCCTTCCGCCTCCTCCGCTGGATCTCCAGCTCCAACCGCGCCCACCTCGTCCGCCTCGAGCCCTCCAAGGCCCGCCCCCGCCCCGCCCCGCCCCCTCGCCCCCTCTCTCACCCGCCGGCCCGCCCCGCAGGTCATCCAGGAGTTCGTCACCCCGAGTGCGGCCCCGCCCCCCCGCCGCCGCCGGCCCGTGCGTGCCGACCGAGCGCGGCGGGACGCAGACCAGTTCTACTTCCTGTCGACGCCGCCGGAGAAGGAGCAGGCGTTCAAGGCGCTGCGGCGGCAGCACGGCTCCTTCTTCGCCATCCACGGCTCGCCCCTCGAGTGCTGGCACTCCATCCTCCGCGTCGGCCTCCGCAACGCCTCCAACGTGCCCCCGCCTCTCCTCCTCCCGCACCACCCTCTCTCATCCTCTCACACCCGGCAGACCGCGTACATGACGACCGGCGCCGCATACGGCTCGGGCGAGCCAGCTCGCCCCTCGCCCGCGCCCCGCGGCGCCGCCTCACCGGGTGCCGCGCCGCGCCCCGCAGGCATCTACCTCTCGCCGAGCGCCGCGACGTCGGCGGCCTACATGCAGCGGCAGCAGACCCCCGTGCGCCCGCCGGCAGACCGCCCTCCCCGCCCCCGCCGGCCCGGCCCGGCGCCGACGCGCGCCCCCGCGCGCAGGGCTGGCGCCTCTCGGCCTTCGCCGGCGGCAACATCCAAGTCATGGCCGTCTGCGAGGCGCGCCGTACCCCTCCCCCCCCACCCCCCATCCGAGGGGTTCGGATGGCGGGCGCTCAGAGGCATAAGATCGAAAGATCAAGAGATCGAGAGGGCGGGGCTGGGCGGGGCTGAGGCGGGGCGGGGCAGGTGGTGGACCACCCGCAGCTGGCAGGGCAGCCGAACCCGCACTACGTCGTCCCCAACCCCGACTGGGTCGTCACCAGGCCCGCCCCCGCGCCCCTCGCCCCGCCCCGCCCCGCCCCGCCGGGGGCCTCACGGGGGCCCGCAGGCTGCTGCTGGTGATCACGGACACGAAGGCGCCGCAGATCGAGCTGAAGAGGAACTCGCCCCTCAACGCCGCCCTCCGCTCCCTCGCCGCCTCCTTCTCCTGACGCCCCGGGGCCCACCCCATCGCCGACCCCTCCCCCGCCCTCCCACCCAAGCCCGCCCCCACGCGCCCCCGGCCCCTAAACCCCCCCCCCCCCCCCTCCTCCTCTTCCTCCTCCCCCCCCCCTCCTCTTCCTCCTCCCCCCCACCCCACCCCCCACCCCCCACCCCTCCTCCCCGACCGCCCGCGCCTCTCCCGACCGCCCCGCCGCCGCTTCAATCCCCGAACCGTGCCCCGTCGAGACCCTCCCGCCCCAGCTTCCAGGCTCTGATGCAAGCGCAATGTACCCGGGTCTTGTTGTGTACGCTTGGAATCATTGAATCGAACCTGTTGTGTGCTGCTGTACATGTCGCGTGCATGCGCACTGTCCCACTGTGGCAGCTGGCCGCCGGACCCTCACACCGTTGAACTTGCTGAGTTGATCATGACACTGTCCGACGGTCACATTGTCAAACTGAAAGTTCACGGTTGGAACATCGGAACGTTAACCGCTACCCAATTGCAACTTGGCAACCCACCACTGGGCCAGGCTGCCAAGCTGCCGCAGTGCGGATCCAGAGCCCAAGCCTCGACCATCATGGCATGAAGCCTGTGACGCGTTGAAGATTGGGGAACTTCGGAATTGGGGAGAGAGTCCTACACATGACTACGTGACTGTACAATTGTGCATAACATTGAATGCGCTTACATCCAGCTCGAGCTTTAATTTGGAAGGGGAAAGGGGGTGGGGGGTGTGGGGGTGTGTGTGTGTGCAGGGGGCGGGGCCAGCCGTGGCCGATGGCGAGGGCCAGCGCAGGCCTCGGCAGCTCCAGCGCGTCACCACGCCTCGACGACGTACTTCATCTGCGCCGGCGCCCCGGCCCCCGCGCGCACCCTCAGCGAGACCACCTCTAGATCGAGCTCATGGGCCAGGCCTAGGGCGGCTGGGGCGGCGCGCGCGCCTCCCGCCGCATGCCCTCGAGGAGGGCGGAGGCCGCGCCGCGCGTGTAGCCCTCGGCCGCCCCGCCGGCCGCCAGCGCCGCCTCGACGGCGGCGCGGACGTCGCCGGGGACGCGGCCGCCGGGCCCGCAGTAGAAGAGGTGCCCGCCGCGCCGCGCGAGCAGCTCGTAGAGCAGCGCCGGCTGCTCCGCGATGCGCTCCTGCGGGGCCCTCGGCCCGAGCCCCGGCGGGCGGGGGCGGGGGCGGGCGGGGCGGGCCTGGACGAAGACGAGGCCGCGCTCGGGCGTGTCGTGCGAGAAGGCGACGGAGAGGTGCGTGAGGGCCCCCGCCTCCCCCGCCCCCGCCCACTCCTCCTCGTACTGCCCATGCCCGCCCCCACTCGCGCGCAGAGGCGCGGGGCGGGGCGGGGCGGAGCGGGGCGGGGCGGGGCGGGCGGGGCGGGCGGACGAGGAACTCGGTGCGGCGGTGGCGGAGGCCGAGGAAGAGGGCCGTCGCCCCGGGCCCCTTCCCCTCCCGGCCCTGCCACACCCGCTCCTGCCCCGCCCCGCCGGGGCAGTCGACGTCGGCTCCCCCGGGGCCCGGGGGACCACGGACGCGGGGAGGGGGCTGCGGGGAGGGGACCTGGACGATGGCGCGCATAGGGGCGATGCCCGTGCCCAGGCCCACCATCACTACCGGCGTCGAAGGGTGCGGGGGCATGCAGATCCCCACCCCGGGCTTCAGCGACGCCTGCCCCGCAGCTCAGCGCCTGGCCCGCGGCGGGGGCCGGGCCGGGGGTGGCGCACGGCGACCCAGTGGGGCCCGCCGGTGAGGGCGCGGAGGTAGCCGGTGCAGAGGCCGTAGGCGGGGGAGCCGTCGGGGCGCCGCCACTCGTTGATCACCACGCTCAGCTCCAGGCGGCCCTTCTGCAGGCAGCGCTCTCCGCGACACGAGCGGGAGGCACAGCTCGAGGCGCGAGCCGGGGCGCGCCTTGAGGTGCGGGCTGGAGGAGATGGAGTAGTAGCGCGGCTGCCGCCCGGCGCCCGCTCAGCAGCGAGCGGGGAGAGGGGGGCTAGGGGGGCCGCCTTCATGGGGGGCACGAGGTCAAGGAGGTGGTCGAGGGGCGGCCGCGCCGAGGGGAAGCTCTCCAGCACCCCCGCGTGCGTCACCCGCCCTGCCCCGCACTTGAGACCGCCTCGAGACGAGAGGGAGGGGGGCGGGGGCGGGGGCACGAGGGCGGCCTCGAGGGCGGCGAGGGCGGCGGGGGCGGCGGGGGAAGAGGAGGGGTCGGCGAGGGCCTCGAGGGCGGCGCGCTGGGCGGGGTCGGAGGCGAAGGGGGCGAGGCCGGCGAAGAAGCGGGCCCCGGGGCGCCCCCCGAAGAGGTCCATCTGCGGGGGGCGGGGCTGCAGGAGAGGCCCCCGCGCGGGAGGGCGGGGGGCGCACGCAGTCGCAGGCGTAGTCGAGGAGGGTGGTGCCCGGGGGCAGCGGCGGCCGCGGGCGCGCCCCGGGCCCCGCCTCGAGCGCCTCGAAGGCGACCCCGTCGCCGGGCTCCAGGCCCAGCCGCCGCAGGAGCGCCCCCGTCTCCCCGGGGTCGTTCCGGGGGTACACCGCCAGCGCGTCCCCCACCGTGTACCGCAGCTGCCGCAAGGCCGCCGGCATCGGTCGGAGGGCACGGGGGAGGAAGAGGGGGGGGTACCGGCTCGGGGATGGCGTCCACCTCGAAGGTCTGCGCGGCGGGAGGCGGTGAGGAAGAGGAGGAGGCGGGGCGGGGGCGCGGGGCGCGGGGCGCGCGAGGTGCCGGATGTCGCGCTCGTAGCCGGCCGGCGTCAGCCGCTCGTTCCCCCCCAGCCGCACCAGCTACCGCACGTCCGCCTGCGTGTGAGGGGGCGGCGCGGGGCGTGCGTGGCAGGTGCGGGGGGCGGGCCTGGGCGCTCGGGTCGGTGAGGATGGGCCGCCACGCCTCGCCGAAGGCGCGGGGCGGGGCCCCGGGCTCCCCGGCGCTCAGCAGGGTCCGGTGTGAGGGCGCCCGGGGGCCCGCCTCCTCCCGCGCCGCCGGGAGCCGCAGCGCCTGCCCAACGAGGGTGAGGCGAGCCATGGCGGGGCGGGGCGGGGCGGGGCGGGGACGTCGAAGAGGGCGGGGGCCCAGGCGGCGAGGCCCGTCTCGAACTTGTCGGGGGCCTGGTCGTCGCCGAGGCCGCGGGGCAGCAGCGGCGCCGCCCCCAAAGCGGCCAGCCGCGCCTCCACCGCCGCCGAGGCGGCGTTGTAGCGCGCGTACCTGCGCGCCGGCTGAGGCCGGCCGCGGGCGCAGCGAGGCGGGCGAGGCGGGCACGAGGAGTCGCCGAGGCCGAAGACGGCGGAGCGGAGGCCGCGGAGCCAGGTGCGGGGCAGGCTCCCCGAGAGCCCCGCCACGAACTCCCGCGCGTTGTCCGGCACCTGCCCGCCCCCTCGAGCCGCGCCCCGGGGCGTCGGGAGCGGGGCCGGGGCGCGCCTCGCCCTGGCCGGCGGTGGAGATGACGACGAGGAGGACGGGCGTGCGCGGCAGCTCGTCCATCTCCAACGCGTCCGCCTGCCCCGCCCCGCCTCGACCCTCGGCGTCGGGGTCGGGCCGGGCGGGCGGGCGGGGCGGGCGGGCCTCGGAGCAGGTGACGGGGACGCCGCGGGCGGCGATGTCGCGGGCGAGCTGGCGGGCGACCCCTCCGCGTTCCCCGTCTCCGACCCGAACGCCACCCGCACCGCCCTGCCCGGCGACCGCCCGCGTGAGGCCGAGCGGGCCGGCGAGGGGCCGGCGGCGGACGGCGGGGGCAGGGGCAGAGGGGCGCGGGGGCGAGGCCCTCCTCGAGGGTCTCGAACGAGGCGCCCAGGGCGGCGGGGCTCGGGTGCCGGTGCCGCGCCGGCTCCCCGCGCCCGCCGCCTCCGCCAGCTCGTGCGCCTTGAACGCCGTGTGCAGCAGCTGCCCCGCCGCTCGGCGGCGGCCGGCGCCGAGCGACGAGGCAAGCGAAGCCCGGGAGACGCACCTCGTGGGAGAGGGAGCTCAGCGGCTGCCCGAAGAACCTGGCCGAGATCGAGGGCGCGGGCACTTGAGAGGGAGCTGGGAGCGGGCGAGGCGGAGGGCGGGACGGGACCTGGCGTAGAGGCAGCCGACGGCCGGGTTCTCGTGCGAGCGCCGCACCGTCGCCCGCTCGTCCGCCCCGTAGATCGCCGCAGCCCGCCGCTTCGCGATCCCCTTGTCCCGCGAGCGCGGCGCCCCGGGGCCGCTGATGCAGCCTTGCGGGCACAGCATCACCTGCGCGCGGAGAGGGAGGCCTGGGCGGTCGGCGGGGGGCGGGGCAGCGCGCGGGGAGGAGGTCGGGCGGGGCGGGTGCCTCGACGAAGTGGTAGTCGGAGGCGCCGGCGAGCGCCTTCTTCACCACCCGCTGGATGCTGCCCCGCCTCTCAGGGGGCGACCGGGGGCGCGGCGCAGGGGCGGGGGGCGGGGGGCCGGGCCTGTTGACGCCGCAGACGACGCAGTACTTGAGCTCGGGGAGGCCGGGGAGGCCGAGGGGCACTGAGCCCTCCTTGACGCCGAAGAGCCCGCGCGCGTCCCGCACCTCCACCCGCTCGAGGCGGCGGCCCGTCGCGAGCTCGTACGCGGTGCGCACGGCGGCCTCCATGACGCCGCCGGTGACGCCGAAGAGGGCCCCCGCGCCGCTCCCGCCCATGAGGTCCGTGAAGCGGCCCTCGGGCCCTCCCCGCTGAGGGCCCCCCACTCCACCCGCAGGCCCGCAGCAGCGCCCCAGCTCCCGCACCGTCACCACCTGCCCCGCCTCAGCCAGCCGCACCGCCGCCCTGCGGGGGGCGCGGGGCGCGCACGTGGTCGACCCTGTGGCGGGGCCCCTGCAGGGGCCCCCGCGACGCCTCCAACCGCTTCATCTGCCGCCGTCGAGCGCGGCCGGTCGGGGCGGGCCGGGGGCGGGGGGAGGGGGCGGGGGCGGGCACGAAGCAGGGGACGACGCTGGTGACGACGAGGCGGTCGGGGTCGACGCCGGCGGCGGCGCAGAAGGCGGTGCGGGCGATGGAGGCGGTCATCCCCTGCGGGCTCTTGCACGTCGAGAGGAGCGGGATCACCTCCGGGCACTCCTCCGTCACCATCGCCTGCCCTGCCTCGCCCCCGCCGCCGCCCCGCGCGGCGAAAGTTGAGGCGCGGCCGCGAGCAGCACGGGCGGGGCGGCGCACATCCAGCGCAGCAGGAGGTGAACATGGGAAGGGCCCGCCGTTCTTCACCCTGCGCGCCCCGCGCCGTCCGACGCGGCCGGACATCACTGCAGACCGGGCGTACCGCTGGAGCAGCTCCGATGCCTCCTCCATAATCTGAGGGGCCCGGGCCCGATCAGTCGCGGGTCTACGAGCGCGTGGCCATGGCTGCCGTGTACCGTGACGTCGGCGCCGAAGCGAAGATCGAAGACGAAGTCAAAGCCGACGCGGCGGAGGGCCTGCACGAGCTGCTCCGGTCGCAGCGCCCCGGCGGCACTGCGCGGCGCAGCTCGAGGTATGGCCCCGCCGGCGGGCCGGGTTCGCGGCGAGCGCTGCGGTGCGGGCGGGCGTACTCCCGAACTCCTCAGGATCGAAACAAACGTCGTAGGCGCGATCTGGTCGGTGTGAGGCGATCTGGTCGGGTGGCGGCCAGGGACAGGACATACCATAGCAGCGTGCAACTGAAGAATTCGAAGGGCGCGGGGCGCGCGAGTTTGAAATTCAGCGCGCGCGCGGTGCGCGGCAGAGAAGAGAGAGGGCGCGGCGACGCTCAGGCACGGCTCGCCTTGCCCTCCTCGCCTTTCCGCTCGAGCTCCTTCATCACCACCGCGGCCTCCTTCTTGAGCCTCGCAGACGCCGGGACCGCCGCAGCATCGGCACTGGCGCGTATTCGGTTATAATTAGGCGCCCGATGTACCGTGTAACACAATATTAATTCGCACGATATTAGTCGTGCACCGTTGTTGTGAGTCGTGCAGCTTCTCGGCTGGCTGCAGCTCGCCCGGGAGGACCGCTTTGATGGACTCCATCCTGTCGTACGCCTCGATCGAGCGCTCGCTCCTTCACAGCATCACAAAATCGAATTTGATCGACTTTGTTGGGTACAGCATTGCAGAGGTCCAGCCCTTTGGCCTTGAGCTCGGCCCTTTGGGTTGTCCAAGCTGTCTTTGGTCAGCTAAGCGTAGTACGGTCCCGGTAGCAGCGCGGAGGCCCGCGGCCCCGCGCGGGCCGCCATGCTGCCGCGGATCAATGTGAAGTCTCGTGGTCAACCGCCTTCGCGGCAAAGCCAGCCGCCAGCCTCGGATTCCGTACTTACCCCGCGCCGACCTGGGGTCGCATCCCGTGCGGGTCCTAGGGACGTGCTGGAGCTGCGACCAGATGCCTCGCCCGTGGCCGCCGGTCCCACAGGCAAGAGGCCAGCGAGCCGTGTCGTCCCCAGAGATCCTCGGAGAGCGCCACAGAGCGCCGCTCCCTCAGCGCCAACGAGGCAGGCGAAGCCGCCGACGAAGCAGCGGTCAGAGTCAGCGCAGCCTAGCGTGTACTACAAGTTGCAGAAAGAGAAGAGCCGCGGCGGCGCGCAGGCGAAGAACCCGCGGCTGCCGAAGCTGCCGGGAACCAGCAACACCATCGCCGGCCTGCCATCGCTGACGTTCCATAACAGCTACAGCAGCAGCACCATCGATGAGACCGTGGAGGAGAGCGCGAGGCTTGCGCAGTTCTCCACAAAGCGCGGTCCGGATCCTCCCTCCGAGTGTCCGCGCGCCTCCGAGTGCCGGCGAGAGCTGAGGGCCCCGCAGGTCCCCGAGCATGCAGGCGTTCGTGGAGGGGCCGGCGCCGGCGCAGCGCAGCGACACGCCGCCGCACGCCTCCTCGCGGAGGCGGAGCTCGGCGGAGATCGTGGAGGACGAGCTCGAGGCGAGCGCGCTCACCCCGCGCTCGCCCCGCCCCGCACCCCGCGCCTGACGCGCGCGCACGCACGCAGATCCCCGAGATGATCGACATGCGGGACAGCGTGGCGGGCTCGTGCGCAGCGCGGAGCGGCGGGCGGCGGACGCGCGGCGGCGGTCGGTGGCGCGGGGCGCCCGCGAGGAGGACGGCTACGAGGACGACTTCGAGCCGGAGGAGGCGGCGCCGCCGCCGGCGGGGCTGCCGCTGGGCGTGGCGGGGCCCGACGCCCCCGAGATCGAGTGGGGGAGGTGGAGCTGGGGCAGCGGGTGGGGGTGGGGAGCTTCGCGCACGTCTTCCGGGGCCGGTGGCGGGGCCGCGAGGTCGCGTGAAGCGCTACATCGTCACCGAGGAGTCCCTCCCCGAGCAGCAGCTCCGCCAGTTCCGCCGCGAGGTCCGCACCGCCCCCGCGCCCCCCCCGGGGCCCCGCCCACGGGGGCGGCGGGGCAGGCGGGGATCATGCGGCGGTGCGAGCACCCGAGCGTGATGCGGATGCACGGCGTGTGCACGCGGCCGGTGATGGCGATCGTGATGGAGTTCTGCTCGGGGGCTCCCTCCAGGCCCGCCTCCGCGACCCCGCCTGCCGCATGACGCGCCCCTCGTCTACCGCCTCGCCATCGCCGTGGCGGAGGGGATGGCGTACCTGCACGCGCAGGAGCCCCCGTCATGCACCGCGACCTTAAGCCCGCCAACGGTGCCCCCGCCCCGCGCACCGCCCGTCGCCGGCCGCGGCGTGACTCGCTGAGTGGCAGTGATGCTGCGGCGGGACGGGTCGCTGGCGATCGGCGACTTCGGCCTCTCCATCGACGTCGGCCGCGTCTCCACCGCCAGCATGGCCGCCATGGGCACCCTCGTCTTCTCCGCCCCCGAGGCCCGCCCCCGCCCCCCGCCCCCGCCGCGCGCCGCCGCCGCCGGCGCGGGCTGAGGCCTGCTGGCAGGTGGTGCGGCGGGAGCGGCCGGGGCTGGCGGCGGACGTCTACTCCTACGGCATGCTCCTCTACGAGCTCCTCTTCCGCCGGCCCCCCTTCTCCGACACCCCCCTCAACCCCCTCAGTCCGCCCCGCCCCGCCCCGCCCCGCCCCGCCGATTCCCCCCTCCCGCCTCACGCCCGGCCCCGCGCAGTCGCGGCGGTACGGGCGGCGTACCACGGGGCGCGGCCGTCGCTGGCGCGGGCGCCGCTGCCCGAGCTGGTGCCCCTCGTGGAGTCGTGCTGGCACGCCGAGCCGGCCCGCCGCCCCTCCTTCGTGCGCATCCTCGAGACCCTCGAGGGCCTCCGCGACCGCCGCACCCTCGGCAGCCGCCTCGGCTCCCGCGGACCCTCCTGACCCCAGTACTAGTTCTTCTTCGCGAGTAGTGTGTACAGGACGCCGCTAGTGCTTTTTCTTGTTGCTCTAGGCTTTTTTCTCTCGAATAGGCGACTCCGGCGGTTATCGACACCCCAGTGCGGCTGCGCATGCGCGTTGCCTCTTCGTGCGCGGGCACTTACTCAGTGATTGCGGGCGTTTGGTTCGAATTCGTTGTCGTCTTATGCAAACGGGAGCTACACGTCTTTGGGCTTCAGAAAGCCCTTCTCCTTCTCCGCCTCCACCTTCTCCGCTTTGCGCGCCTTCTTGCCTATTCTGCGCAAGGCGCGCAAGACTGGCGTCAGCGCCCGCGCGGATCACATTTCCCCAACCAGGCGGTGCGCACCTCTGCGCCTCTGCGCGGTGCGCACCTCTGCACCTCTGCGGCGGGGGCGCTGGAGAAGCTGGCGCGGATGAAGGACTTCACGGGGCTGCTGGAGGTGCTGAACTCGATCCCCAAGGTCAAGGACCTCCTCCAGGCGCCCGCCCCCCTCGCCTCGCCTCCCCTCGGCCCCCACCATCCGCTCACCGCTCCGCCTCAGATGCCGGACCTGCAGGCGGGGCTCGACGCCCGGCACCCGCGCGCCTTCCGCCTCCTCCGCTGGATCTCCAGCTCCAACCGCGCCCACCTCGTCCGCCTCGAGCCCTCCAAGGCCCGCCCCCGCCCCGCCCCGCCCCCTCGCCCCCTCTCTCACCCGCCGGCCCGCCCCGCAGGTCATCCAGGAGTTCGTCACCCCGAGTGCGGCCCCGCCCCCCCGCCGCCGCCGGCCCGTGCGTGCCGACCGAGCGCGGCGGGACGCAGACCAGTTCTACTTCCTGTCGACGCCGCCGGAGAAGGAGCAGGCGTTCAAGGCGCTGCGGCGGCAGCACGGCTCCTTCTTCGCCATCCACGGCTCGCCCCTCGAGTGCTGGCACTCCATCCTCCGCGTCGGCCTCCGCAACGCCTCCAACGTGCCCCCGCCTCTCCTCCTCCCGCACCACCCTCTCTCATCCTCTCACACCCGGCAGACCGCGTACATGACGACCGGCGCCGCATACGGCTCGGGCGAGCCAGCTCGCCCTCGCCCGCGCCCCGCGGCGCCGCCTCACCGGGTGCCGCGCCGCGCCCCGCAGGCATCTACCTCTCGCCGAGCGCCGCGACGTCGGCGGCCTACATGCAGCGGCAGCAGACCCCCGTGCGCCCGCCGGCAGACCGCCCTCCCCGCCCCGCCGGCCCGGCCCGGCGCCGACGCGCGCCCCCGCGCGCAGGGCTGGCGCCTCTCGGCCTTCGCCGGCGGCAACATCCAAGTCATGGCCGTCTGCGAGGCGCGCCGTACCCCTCCCCCCCCACCCCCCATCCGAGGGGTTCGGATGGCGGGCGCTCAGAGGCATAAGATCGAAAGATCAAGAGATCGAGAGGGCGGGGCTGGGCGGGGCTGAGGCGGGGCGGGGCAGGTGGTGGACCACCCGCAGCTGGCAGGGCAGCCGAACCCGCACTACGTCGTCCCCAACCCCGACTGGGTCGTCACCAGGCCCGCCCCCGCGCCCCCCGCCCCGCCCCGCCCCGCCCCGCCGGGGGCCTCACGGGGGCCCGCAGGCTGCTGCTGGTGATCACGGACACGAAGGCGCCGCAGATCGAGCTGAAGAGGAACTCGCCCCTCAACGCCGCCCTCCGCTCCCTCGCCGCCTCCTTCTCCTGACGCCCCCGGGGCCCACCCCATCGCCGACCCCTCCCCCCGCCCTCCCACCCAAGCCCGCCCCCACGCGCCCCGGCCCCTAAACCCCCCCCCCCCCCCCCCTCCTCCTCTTCCTCCTCCCCCCCCCCCCCTCCTCTTCCTCCTCCCCCCCACCCCCACCCCCCCCACCCCCCCACCCCCTCCTCCCCGACCGCCCGCGCCTCTCCCGACCGCCCCGCCGCCGCTTCAATCCCGAACCGTGCCCCGTCGAGACCCTCCCGCCCCAGCTTCCAGGCTCTGATGCAAGCGCAATGTACCCGGGTCTTGTTGTGTACGCTTGGAATCATTGAATCGAACCTGTTGTGTGCTGCTGTACATGTCGCGTGCATGCGCACTGTCCCACTGTGGCAGCTGGCCGCCGGACCCTCACACCGTTGAACTTGCTGAGTTGATCATGACACTGTCCGACGGTCACATTGTCAAACTGAAAGTTCACGGTTGGAACATCGGAACGTTAACCGCTACCCAATTGCAACTTGGCAACCCACCACTGGGCCAGGCTGCCAAGCTGCCGCAGTGCGGATCCAGAGCCCAAGCCTCGACCATCATGGCATGAAGCCTGTGACGCGTTGAAGATTGGGGAACTTCGGAATTGGGGAGAGAGTCCTACACATGACTACGTGACTGTACAATTGTGCATAACATTGAATGCGCTTACATCCAGCTCGAGCTTTAATTTGGAAGGGGAAAGGGGGTGGGGGGTGTGGGGGTGTGTGTGTGTGCAGGGGGCGGGGCCAGCCGTGGCCGATGGCGAGGGCCAGCGCAGGCCTCGGCAGCTCCAGCGCGTCACCACGCCTCGACGACGTACTTCATCTGCGCCGGCGCCCCGGCCCCGCGCGCACCCTCAGCGAGACCACCTCTAGATCGAGCTCATGGGCCAGGCCTAGGGCGGCTGGGGCGGCGCGCGCGCCTCCCGCCGCATGCCCTCGAGGAGGGCGGAGGCCGCGCCGCGCGTGTAGCCCTCGGCCGCCCCGCCGGCCGCCAGCGCCGCCTCGACGGCGGCGCGGACGTCGCCGGGGACGCGGCCGCCGGGCCCGCAGTAGAAGAGGTGCCCGCCGCGCCGCGCGAGCAGCTCGTAGAGCAGCGCCGGCTGCTCCGCGATGCGCTCCTGCGGGGCCCTCGGCCCGAGCCCCGGCGGGCGGGGCGGGGGCGGGCGGGGCGGGCCTGGACGAAGACGAGGCCGCGCTCGGGCGTGTCGTGCGAGAAGGCGACGGAGAGGTGCGTGAGGGCCCCCGCCTCCCCCGCCCCCGCCCACTCCTCCTCGTACTGCCCATGCCCGCCCCCACTCGCGCGCAGAGGCGCGGGGCGGGGCGGGGCGGAGCGGGGCGGGCGGGGCGGGCGGGGCGGGCGGACGAGGAACTCGGTGCGGCGGTGGCGGAGGCCGAGGAAGAGGGCCGTCGCCCCGGGCCCCTTCCCCTCCCGGCCCTGCCACACCCGCTCCTGCCCCGCCCCGCCGGGGCAGTCGACGTCGGCTCCCCCGGGGCCCGGGGGACCACGGACGCGGGGAGGGGGCTGCGGGGAGGGGACCTGGACGATGGCGCGCATAGGGGCGATGCCCGTGCCCAGGCCCACCATCACTACCGGCGTCGAAGGGTGCGGGGGCATGCAGATCCCCACCCCGGGCTTCAGCGACGCCTGCCCCGCAGCTCAGCGCCTGGCCCGCGGCGGGGGCCGGGCCGGGGGTGGCGCACGGCGACCCAGTGGGGCCCGCCGGTGAGGGCGCGGAGGTAGCCGGTGCAGAGGCCGTAGGCGGGGGAGCCGTCGGGGCGCCGCCACTCGTTGATCACCACGCTCAGCTCCAGGCGGCCCTTCTGCAGGCAGCGCTCTCCGCGACACGAGCGGGAGGCACAGCTCGAGGCGCGAGCCGGGGCGCGCCTTGAGGTGCGGGCTGGAGGAGATGGAGTAGTAGCGCGGCTGCCGCCCGGCGCCCGCTCAGCAGCGAGCGGGGAGAGGGGGGCTAGGGGGGCCGCCTTCATGGGGGGCACGAGGTCAAGGAGGTGGTCGAGGGGCGGCCGCGCCGAGGGGAAGCTCTCCAGCACCCCCGCGTGCGTCACCCGCCCCTGCCCCGCACTTGAGACCGCCTCGAGACGAGAGGGAGGGGGGCGGGGGGCGGGGGCACGAGGGCGGCCTCGAGGGCGGCGAGGGCGGCGGGGGCGGCGGGGGAAGAGGAGGGGTCGGCGAGGGCCTCGAGGGCGGCGCGCTGGGCGGGGTCGGAGGCGAAGGGGGCGAGGCCGGCGAAGAAGCGGGCCCCGGGGCGCCCCCCGAAGAGGTCCATCTGCGGGGGGCGGGGCTGCAGGAGAGGCCCCCGCGCGGGAGGGCGGGGGGCGCACGCAGTCGCAGGCGTAGTCGAGGAGGGTGGTGCCCGGGGGCAGCGGCGGCCGCGGGCGCGCCCCGGGCCCCGCCTCGAGCGCCTCGAAGGCGACCCCGTCGCCGGGCTCCAGGCCCAGCCGCCGCAGGAGCGCCCCCGTCTCCCCGGGGTCGTTCCGGGGGTACACCGCCAGCGCGTCCCCCACCGTGTACCGCAGCTGCCGCAAGGCCGCCGGCATCGGTCGGAGGGCACGGGGGAGGAAGAGGGGGGGGTACCGGCTCGGGGATGGCGTCCACCTCGAAGGTCTGCGCGGCGGGAGGCGGTGAGGAAGAGGAGGAGGCGGGGCGGGGGCGCGGGGCGCGGGGCGCGCGAGGTGCCGGATGTCGCGCTCGTAGCCGGCCGGCGTCAGCCGCTCGTTCCCCCCCAGCCGCACCAGCTACCGCACGTCCGCCTGCGTGTGAGGGGGCGGCGCGGGGCGTGCGTGGCAGGTGCGGGGGGCGGGCCTGGGCGCTCGGGTCGGTGAGGATGGGCCGCCACGCCTCGCCGAAGGCGCGGGGCGGGGCCCCGGGCTCCCCGGCGCTCAGCAGGGTCCGGTGTGAGGGCGCCCGGGGCCCGCCTCCTCCCGCGCCGCCGGGAGCCGCAGCGCCTGCCCAACGAGGGTGAGGCGAGCCATGGCGGGGCGGGGCGGGCGGGGCGGGGACGTCGAAGAGGGCGGGGCCCAGGCGGCGAGGCCCGTCTCGAACTTGTCGGGGGCCTGGTCGTCGCCGAGGCCGCGGGGCAGCAGCGGCGCCGCCCCCAAAGCGGCCAGCCGCGCCTCCACCGCCGCCGAGGCGGCGTTGTAGCGCGCGTACCTGCGCGCCGGCTGAGGCCGGCCGCGGGCGCAGCGAGGCGGGCGAGGCGGGCACGAGGAGTCGCCGAGGCCGAAGACGGCGGAGCGGAGGCCGCGGAGCCAGGTGCGGGGCAGGCTCCCGAGAGCCCCGCCACGAACTCCCGCGCGTTGTCCGGCACCTGCCCGCCCCCTCGAGCCGCGCCCCGGGGCGTCGGGAGCGGGGCCGGGGCGCGCCTCGCCCTGGCCGGCGGTGGAGATGACGACGAGGAGGACGGGCGTGCGCGGCAGCTCGTCCATCTCCAACGCGTCCGCCTGCCCCGCCCCGCCTCGACCCTCGGCGTCGGGGTCGGGGCCGGGCGGGCGGGCGGGGCGGGCGGGCCTCGGAGCAGGTGACGGGGACGCCGCGGGCGGCGATGTCGCGGGCGAGCTGGCGGGCGACCCCCTCCGCGTTCCCCGTCTCCGACCCGAACGCCACCCGCACCGCCCTGCCCGGCGACCGCCCGCGTGAGGCCGAGCGGGCCGGCGAGGGGGCCGGCGGGCGGACGGCGGGGCAGGGGCAGAGGGGCGCGGGGGCGAGGCCCTCCTCGAGGGTCTCGAACGAGGCGCCCAGGGCGGCGGGGCTCGGGTGCCGGTGCCGCGCCGGCTCCCCGCGCCCCGCCGCCTCCGCCAGCTCGTGCGCCTTGAACGCCGTGTGCAGCAGCTGCCCCGCCGCTCGGCGGCGGCCGGCGCCGAGCGACGAGGCAAGCGAAGCCCGGGAGACGCACCTCGTGGGAGAGGGAGCTCAGCGGCTGCCCGAAGAACCTGGCCGAGATCGAGGGCGCGGGCACTTGAGAGGGAGCTGGGAGCGGGCGAGGCGGAGGGCGGGACGGGACCTGGCGTAGAGGCAGCCGACGGCCGGGTTCTCGTGCGAGCGCCGCACCGTCGCCCGCTCGTCCGCCCCGTAGATCGCCGCAGCCCGCCGCTTCGCGATCCCCTTGTCCCGCGAGCGCGGCGCCCCGGGGCCGCTGATGCAGCCTTGCGGGCACAGCATCACCTGCGCGCGGAGAGGGAGGCCTGGGCGGTCGGCGGGGGGCGGGGCAGCGCGCGGGGAGGAGGTCGGGCGGGGCGGGTGCCTCGACGAAGTGGTAGTCGGAGGCGCCGGCGAGCGCCTTCTTCACCACCCGCTGGATGCTGCCCCGCCTCTCAGGGGGCGACCGGGGGCGCGGCGCAGGGGCGGGGGGCGGGGGGCCGGGCCTGTTGACGCCGCAGACGACGCAGTACTTGAGCTCGGGGAGGCCGGGGAGGCCGAGGGGCACTGAGCCCTCCTTGACGCCGAAGAGCCCGCGCGCGTCCCGCACCTCCACCCGCTCGAGGCGGCGGCCCGTCGCGAGCTCGTACGCGGTGCGCACGGCGGCCTCCATGACGCCGCCGGTGACGCCGAAGAGGGCCCCCGCGCCGCTCCCGCCCATGAGGTCCGTGAAGCGGCCCTCGGGGCCCTCCCCGCTGAGGGCCCCCCACTCCACCCCGCAGGCCCGCAGCAGCGCCCCCAGCTCCCGCACCGTCACCACCTGCCCCGCCTCAGCCAGCCGCACCGCCGCCCCTGCGGGGGGGCGCGGGGCGCGCACGTGGTCGACCCTGTGGCGGGGCCCCTGCAGGGGCCCCCGCGACGCCTCCAACCGCTTCATCTGCCGCCGTCGAGCGCGGCCGGTCGGGGCGGGCCGGGGGCGGGGGGAGGGGGCGGGGGCGGGCACGAAGCAGGGGACGACGCTGGTGACGACGAGGCGGTCGGGGTCGACGCCGGCGGCGGCGCAGAAGGCGGTGCGGGCGATGGAGGCGGTCATCCCCTGCGGGCTCTTGCACGTCGAGAGGAGCGGGATCACCTCCGGGCACTCCTCCGTCACCATCGCCTGCCCTGCCTCGCCCCCGCCGCCGCCCCCGCGCGGCGAAAGTTGAGGCGCGGCCGCGAGCAGCACGGGCGGGGCGGCGCACATCCAGCGCAGCAGGAGGTGAACATGGGGAAGGGCCCGCCGTTCTTCACCCTGCGCGCCCCGCGCCGTCCGACGCGGCCGGACATCACTGCAGACCGGGCGTACCGCTGGAGCAGCTCCGATGCCTCCTCCATAATCTGAGGGGCCCGGGGCCCGATCAGTCGCGGGTCTACGAGCGCGTGGCCATGGCTGCCGTGTACCGTGACGTCGGCGCCGAAGCGAAGATCGAAGACGAAGTCAAAGCCGACGCGGCGGAGGGCCTGCACGAGCTGCTCCGGTCGCAGCGCCCCCGGCGGCACTGCGCGGCGCAGCTCGAGGTATGGCCCCCGCCGGCGGGCCGGGTTCGCGGCGAGCGCTGCGGTGCGGGCGGGCGTACTCCCGAACTCCTCAGGGATCGAAACAAACGTCGTAGGCGCGATCTGGTCGGTGTGAGGCGATCTGGTCGGGGTGGCGGCCAGGGACAGGACATACCATAGCAGCGTGCAACTGAAGAATTCGAAGGGCGCGGGGCGCGCGAGTTTGAAATTCAGCGCGCGCGGCGGTGCGCGGGCAGAGAAGAGAGAGGGCGCGGCGACGCTCAGGCACGGCTCGCCTTGCCCTCCTCGCCTTTCCGCTCGAGCTCCTTCATCACCACCGCGGCCTCCTTCTTGAGCCTCGCAGACGCCGGGACCGCCGCAGCATCGGCACTGGCGCGTATTCGGTTATAATTAGGCGCCCGATGTACCGTGTAACACAATATTAATTCGCACGATATTAGTCGTGCACCGTTGTTGTGAGTCGTGCAGCTTCTCGGCTGGCTGCAGCTCGCCCGGGAGGACCGCTTTGATGGACTCCATCCTGTCGTACGCCTCGATCGAGCGCTCGCTCCTTCACAGCATCACAAAATCGAATTTGATCGACTTTGTTGGGTACAGCATTGCAGAGGTCCAGCCCTTTGGCCTTGAGCTCGGCCCTTTGGGTTGTCCAAGCTGTCTTTGGTCAGCTAAGCGTAGTACGGTCCCGGTAGCAGCGCGGAGGCCCGCGGCCCCGCGCGGGCCGCCATGCTGCCGCGGATCAATGTGAAGTCTCGTGGTCAACCGCCTTCGCGGCAAAGCCAGCCGCCAGCCTCGGATTCCGTACTTACCCCGCGCCGACCTGGGGTCGCATCCCGTGCGGGTCCTAGGGACGTGCTGGAGCTGCGACCAGATGCCTCGCCCGTGGCCGCCGGTCCCACAGGCAAGAGGCCAGCGAGCCGTGTCGTCCCCAGAGATCCTCGGAGAGCGCCACAGAGCGCCGCTCCCTCAGCGCCAACGAGGCAGGCGAAGCCGCCGACGAAGCAGCGGTCAGAGTCAGCGCAGCCTAGCGTGTACTACAAGTTGCAGAAAGAGAAGAGCCGCGGCGGCGCGCAGGCGAAGAACCCGCGGCTGCCGAAGCTGCCGGGAACCAGCAACACCATCGCCGGCCTGCCATCGCTGACGTTCCATAACAGCTACAGCAGCAGCACCATCGATGAGACCGTGGAGGAGAGCGCGAGGCTTGCGCAGTTCTCCACAAAGCGCGGTCCGGATCCTCCCTCCGAGTGTCCGCGCGCCTCCGAGTGCCGGCGAGAGCTGAGGGCCCCGCAGGTCCCCCGAGCATGCAGGCGTTCGTGGAGGGGCCGGCGCCGGCGCAGCGCAGCGACACGCCGCCGCACGCCTCCTCGCGGAGGCGGAGCTCGGCGGAGATCGTGGAGGACGAGCTCGAGGCGAGCGCGCTCACCCCGCGCTCGCCCCGCCCCGCACCCCGCGCCTGACGCGCGCGCACGCACGCAGATCCCCGAGATGATCGACATGCGGGACAGCGTGGCGGGGCTCGTGCGCAGCGCGGAGCGGCGGGCGGCGGACGCGCGGCGGCGGTCGGTGGCGCGGGGCGCCCGCGAGGAGGACGGCTACGAGGACGACTTCGAGCCGGAGGAGGCGGCGCCGCCGCCGGCGGGGCTGCCGCTGGGCGTGGCGGGGCCCGACGCCCCCGAGATCGAGTGGGGGGAGGTGGAGCTGGGGCAGCGGGTGGGGGTGGGGAGCTTCGCGCACGTCTTCCGGGGCCGGTGGCGGGGCCGCGAGGTCGCCGTGAAGCGCTACATCGTCACCGAGGAGTCCCTCCCCGAGCAGCAGCTCCGCCAGTTCCGCCGCGAGGTCCGCACCGCCCCCGCGCCCCCCCCCCGGGGCCCCGCCCACGGGGGCGGCGGGGGCAGGCGGGGATCATGCGGCGGTGCGAGCACCCGAGCGTGATGCGGATGCACGGCGTGTGCACGCGGCCGGTGATGGCGATCGTGATGGAGTTCTGCTCGGGGGGCTCCCTCCAGGCCCGCCTCCGCGACCCCGCCTGCCGCATGACGCGCCCCCTCGTCTACCGCCTCGCCATCGCCGTGGCGGAGGGGATGGCGTACCTGCACGCGCAGGAGCCCCCCGTCATGCACCGCGACCTTAAGCCCGCCAACGGTGCCCCCGCCCCGCGCACCGCCCGTCGCCGGCCGCGGCGTGACTCGCTGAGTGGCAGTGATGCTGCGGCGGGACGGGTCGCTGGCGATCGGCGACTTCGGCCTCTCCATCGACGTCGGCCGCGTCTCCACCGCCAGCATGGCCGCCATGGGCACCCTCGTCTTCTCCGCCCCCGAGGCCCGCCCCCGCCCCCCGCCCCCGCCGCGCGCCGCCGCCGCCGGCGCGGGCTGAGGCCTGCTGGCAGGTGGTGCGGCGGGAGCGGCCGGGGCTGGCGGCGGACGTCTACTCCTACGGCATGCTCCTCTACGAGCTCCTCTTCCGCCGGCCCCCTTCTCCGACACCCCCTCAACCCCTCAGTCCGCCCCGCCCCGCCCCGCCCCGCCCCGCCGATTCCCCCCTCCCGCCTCACGCCCGGCCCCGCGCAGTCGCGGCGGTACGGGCGGCGTACCACGGGGCGCGGCCGTCGCTGGCGCGGGCGCCGCTGCCCGAGCTGGTGCCCCTCGTGGAGTCGTGCTGGCACGCCGAGCCGGCCCGCCGCCCCTCCTTCGTGCGCATCCTCGAGACCCTCGAGGGCCTCCGCGACCGCCGCACCCTCGGCAGCCGCCTCGGCTCCCGCGGACCCTCCTGACCCCAGTACTAGTTCTTCTTCGCGAGTAGTGTGTACAGGACGCCGCTAGTGCTTTTTCTTGTTGCTCTAGGCTTTTTTCTCTCGAATAGGCGACTCCGGCGGTTATCGACACCCCAGTGCGGCTGCGCATGCGCGTTGCCTCTTCGTGCGCGGGCACTTACTCAGTGATTGCGGGCGTTTGGTTCGAATTCGTTGTCGTCTTATGCAAACGGGAGCTACACGTCTTTGGGCTTCAGAAAGCCCTTCTCCTTCTCCGCCTCCACCTTCTCCGCTTTGCGCGCCTTCTTGCCTATTCTGCGCAAGGCGCGCAAGACTGGCGTCAGCGCCCGCGCGGATCACATTTCCCCAACCAGGCGGTGCGCACCTCTGCGCCATTTCCTCGACGGAGACATCCTGGCCCTCGTCGCCCACCGTGGGCTGCGCCGGCGCCTCGACGACCTTCGGCTTCATCTCGAACCTGGGGGGCCGGACCGGAGGCGAGATCGGTCAGAGCTGGCGTGCCCCCGCGGGGAGGGCGGGCGGCGCGTACTGGGGGTTGAATTTGCCGAAGCTGCGCCTTCCTATCGCCTCCTTCGGTTTGGCGAATGGCTCGTGTTCTCGCTCCAAGCTGCGGGCGATCGTCGACGAGCTGTGAGGCGTGGCGCGCGCACGCGCACGCGCACGCCGGCGGACCTGACAGTGCCGGGCTTCCTTCCAGGCCATTGCGTTTCCTGGGAAGATGCGGCGGCTTTGCTGGAAGCTGGCTCGGACGCTTTGACGGTCCCGCCCGAGTCGCGCTTCTTCTGCATGAACTTGAGCTGGAGCGTGTTGCTCGATAGCTTCTTGCCGTCCGACATCTTTAGCTAATCTTTAGCTGAGCAATCCCGCCGGCCTCCGTGCGTTCCACGATCGTCTTCGGTCTCCGCTGGCGAACCGCTGAAGCTGGGCTGTTTTGGCGAAGAGAGCGCACTCAGATCGATCTTCTGCAGCTGGCGCGCGCTGATCGGTCGTGAGGAGCTTGGCCTACGGCAGCTTACAGGCCGAATTCGCTGACTGCAGCGCTCGCTGAGGATCAGAGGAGCTAAAGACCGATCTAGTTATTTTCGCTTTGAAAGATGGCGGCCGCCGGCGCAGCCTCGGGTTGGAGTCGGCCGCAGTCAGGGGGTAAAGGGAGTTTCGTTCGCTTGACCGGCCTCTCCCTCGCCCGTCGCGTGGAGAAATCGAAATTTCACAGATTCCTAACATCGCTGACCCTGTGACCCAAGAAGCGCACTAATCGAAACTACCTAGCGGAGGACGCTGCAGCTGACAGCGAAAGCCTGCACAATGGGAAGGGAGGGGGAAGGGCTCAGAACCAGGGGAGCCAGGAGGGGTCCATGGCGGCGTGGGTCTGCGGGGAAGAGGCGCGGGAGAGGAGCTCGAGGGCGGCCCCGTGGCGCGACTCGACGGGGCCGGCCGCCTTGGCCGGGGGCGGGGCCGCCGCCGCCGCGCTCGAGAGGGCGTGCAGGCGCGCCATGATCGCCGCCGCCCGCTCCTCACCGGCCACCCGCGCTGCCGTCGCATCCGCGAGCGGCAGCGTCGCCTGCAGGACGGGGGGCGGGGCTCCGGGAGGGCGCCTCGCCGGGGGCGGCATCGGGGGCGGGGCGGGGCGGGGCGAGGCCGTAGAGCTTGCTCCAGACGAGCTCGTCGCGCGCGTGCAGCACGAAGAAGTGCGTCGTCACCGAGTGCAGCTGCCGCCCCGCCGCCCCGTCAGCGGGGGGCGAGGGGCGGGGGGCGGGGGGCGGCGGGGCGCGCCTTGGGCTTGACGACAGCGGTGGCGGCGGAGCAGGCGACGCCCACGAAGACGCCGTCGGCCCCCGCGGGGGTCACCAGCGCCGAGAGGTTGCGGGTGAGGCGGAAGGGGGCGGGGGCGGCGGCGGGGCTCGCGGGGACGGGCGCCGGCTGGGCCTCGAGGGCCTCGCAGGGCCCGATGGCGGCCGGGGGGAAGTAGTCGGCCGGCAGGAGGGCCCCCGTGGAGCGGGAGAAGGGGAGGCGGTCGGGGGCCCGCGGGCTGCTGCCCCCCTCCAGCGCGTGCTCCAGCAGCGCTGCGCGGGGCGGCGGGTGAGGGGCGAGGCGGGGCGGGGCGGGGCGCAGGGGCGAGGGCGGGCACCGTGGAGGGCGAGGTGGCGGGAGAAAGTCTTGCGGAAGGCGAGGAAGGTGGTGAGGGCGGTGTGCGCCGACGAGCGCCCCGCCGTCTCCAGCACGTACTCCCGCAGCATCGTCTCGGGCAGGCCGGCGGCGGCCGCGGCGAGGGCCGCCGCGCGCCCCTCGGGGGAAGAGGCGGCGGCGGAGGCCTCGCGGAAGCGGGCGACGGGGGCCTCGGGGTCGACGCCGCGCCGCTGGCAGCCGCGCTGGTACGCGTCGTAGAGCGTCGTGTGCGCCCCGGGCACCAGCGCCTCGCCCACGAGCCGCGCGCTGTGCGCGAGGGGCACGCAGGCGGGGACGGCGAGGGCGAGGTGCCGCCGCCGCGTCTCGACGTGCTTCTCGAGGACGCGGTTGAGGAGGCGGGAGAGGTGCAGCTGCCGCTCGTCGGCCGCACGCCGCCCCGGCGCCACGTCCGTCTGCACGCCGAACGCGTAGCAGCGCCCGTCGCTGCCGCGGAGGACGATGCGGGCGTGGCCGGCGCGCGTGGGGCCGACGCAGATGCCCTGGGTCGGGGAGAGGGCGGCGGCGGCGGCGGGGCAGGGGCCGGGCGGGGCGGGGAGGGGCCGGTAGCCGGGGCGGAGGAGGAGGACGGTGGGCTCGACGCGGTCCACGCGCACGTGGTGGTCGGGGGCCTGGTCCTTGTCCTCGAAGTACTGCCCCGGCACCTCCAGCGCCAGCTCCCCGCCGGCCCCGCAAGCGGCCCCGCCCCCGCCCCCTGCGCCGCGAACGGCGCCGCCCCGGCCCCCAGCGCCGCCGCCGAGGCGAGGCTGGCGTGGTTGGCGAGGGCGTGCGGGGCGGCCTGCGTGGCGAGCGAGGCGAGGTGCCGCGAGGCCTCCTCCAGGCGCACGCCCGTCGGGAGGGCGGCGCACAGGCCCTCGAGGTGCGCGCGCCACTTGCCGAGGCGGGCGGCGAGGGCGCCCAGCGAGGCCGGCGCCGGGGACCACTTGCCGGGGCACAGCTCCGCCTCCATCGCGTCCCGCACCGCCGCAGGCACGGCCCCCGCCTGCGGCGCGCGTGAGGGGCCGGCGGGGAGGGCGGGGGCCGAGGGGCGCACGGGGTCCGAGTCGGAGGCGGCGAGGGGCGCTCGGGGGCGGGCGGGCCGGCGGGGAAGGAGAGGAAGAGGGCGGCAAAGTCGGCGGCGAGGGCCGGCGGCAGCTGCGAGGCCGCCGCCGCGTCCGGGAGCGGGAGGGCGGCGAGGCGGGCGGCGAGGTGCGAGGCGGCGGCGAGGAGGCGGACGAGGGGCGGGGCCGGAGGGCGTGCACGAGGGAGGTCGCGAAGCCGTCGAGGGCCCGCACCGTCGCCGGGTGCCCGTTGTAGAGCTGCGCCATCATCTCCTCCGGCAGCGTCGCCCCCGGCAGCGTCTGCATCGTCGACGACGGCGCCGCCGCCCGCTCCGCCGGGGCCGCGGGGGCCGCCGAGGGCGTCGGGCTCGCGCTGGGCGCCGTCGGGGAGGAGGCCGGCGAGGCCGGCGGCGGCGGCGACGCTGCCGGCGACTGCCCGGGAGCCCCGCCGCCGCCCCCGCCGCCGGGGCCGCCGCAGGGGCAGCGGCGCCGGCCACGGCCGTCGCGCCGGCGGAAGGGTGGGCCGGAGCGGCGGCGCCCGGGGCCGGGGCCAAGGCGGAGGCGGAGGCCGGGGCGGGAGGGGCTTCCGGGGCCGGGGGCGGCAGGGCGAAGAGGCTGAGGAGGGGCGGGACGGGGCAGGCGTCGGGCCCGGCGGCCTCGGGCTGCCCGAGGAGCGCCGAAGCGGGAAGCGGGGCGGCGCCGGCGGCAGCGGCGCGGCGGTCGAGGATGTGGGCGCGGAGCGGGTAGAAGAGGCCCTGGGGGAAGACGTGGGCGATCTTGACGAAGACGGCGCGCAGGTGCGGCCCCTCCGGCAGCGACGAGGCCTGCACGAGGTGCGGGAGCCACTGCACCCACGCCCACGCCGGGATCTGCTCCGCGTACTTCTCCACCGCCCGCCCGATCGCCCCCGCCGGCGCTGGCGCCTGCGCCTGCACCGGCGCCGCGCCGCCGCCCTCGATCTTCACGGCGGGGGCGGGGGCGGGGTCGGGGGCCGCGGGGTCGGCGGGGGCGGCGGTGCCGGCGGAGAGGAGGAGCAGGACGCGGGCGAGGAGCATGCGGGACTTCTCCGCGCCGTAGCGGACCCCCTGCAGGTAGCAGTTCACCGCGTACTCGCCCCACATCGCCGAGCCGCCCTCCCCGTAGCGCGCGTCGCAGTACTGGCCCCACTGGGTCCACGCGCGGGGGAACTGGTTGTGGAGGGAGAGGGCGGTGGAGTAGGCGACGTGGGCGTGCTCGGGCATGCCGAGCATGCGGAGGCACTCGGCCTTGAGGAGGAACATCTCGGCCTTGTGGAGGGGCTGCGGGAAGCGCTCCACCTCGGGGGTCGACGTGATGAGCTCGAGGCCCTGCTGCAGCGCCTCCGCCGTCGCCACCGCCATGCAGCTCTTCACGTTCTCCTTCAGCTTCACGTACACGTCCGCCAGCACCTCCTTCTCCTCCCCCGCGCTCCCCGCCGCCGCCTGCCCCGCCGCCGCGTTCGCCGCCGCCAGCGCCTGGCCCGGCGTCTGCAGCTCCATCGGCATGGCGATCACCGCCTGGCAGACCTGCGGCGGCGGTAAGGAGGGGGCGACGAGGGGCGGGGCGGGGCGGGCGGCGGCTCGCCTCGGGCATGCCGTGGTGGCGGGCGACGTGGGCGAGCTTGTTGCGCGCCGCGCACACCTGCGAGTGCCCGATGGTCGCGAGGTCGACCCCCTGCGCCGCGGCGCCGGCCCCCGTGAGGGCCCGGCAGTGAGGCAGGGGGCGGGGCGGGGCGGGGCGCACGGAGCGGACGGGGGCGGGGAGGGCGAGGGCGGCGTTGCCGACGAAGGAGAACATGTGCTCGCGCCACGTGAGGATGTCGTTCCAGAAGGTCATCTCGTCCCACTTGTTCGGCATCCGGTCCTTCCACGTCGAGAGGATCGCCTTGAGCTCGGGCAGCTGCGGCGCCGCCTGCATCCGGTTGATCTCCAGCACGATGTTGATCGACTCCTGGACCTCGACGAGCTGCTGGGCGCGCTGGAGGAGCGGGAGGGCGGCGTCGACGAGGAGCTCCTGGAGGCCCTGCCAGCGCTGCATGAGCTGCGTGAGGCCCGACTGGCAGTGCTGCTCCGCCTCCGCCAGCTTCCCGTCCACCACCGCCAGGAACGCGTGGTACGTCCGCATCGAGGGCGAGTCGGTGCCCGTCTGCAGGGAGAGCTGCCCCGCCCGCGCGAGCAGGTCGCCGAGCTCGGCCCACGCGGGGACCTTCCACAGGCACTCCCCCAGCATCTTCGTGTGGGAGACCGACTTGGCGAACTCGGCGAGCACGTCCCACTGGCTCAGCTGCCGCCCGCACTCGATCCACTGCTCCTCCCACAGGCACAGCTCCCCCTTGGAGGCCGCCGGGCCGGCCGCTGCTGCTGTCGCCGCCGCGGCGGGGCCGGCGAGGGGCTGGGCGGGGGCGCCGCCGCCGACGCCGGCGCCGCCGGACTGGAGGCGGCCGATGGCGGCGAAGAAGACCTCCTGGGCGCGCTGGAAGTGGCCCTGCTGGACGAGGGCGAGCCCGTGGCGCGTCTCCTCGCAGGCGCTGCGCGAGCGCCAGAGCCCCGCCAGCACGTCCTCCTCCCGCAGCTCCTTGTACAGCTCCGCCAGCTGCTCGAACGCCTTCTCGTCCACCCCGCCGGCCCCCGGCGCCACCGACGCCGGCAGCGGCGAGTGCGTCGGGGTGCCGGCGCCGAGCGGGGGCGCGGGGCCCGGGTGCGGGGCGGCGGACGCCTCGAGGAGGGGCAGGGCGAGGTGCCAGGCGTTGTAGCCCTTGGCGAGGAAGCGGACCGAGTCGGGGGGCAGGCGGAGGGCCCCCTCGCAGCGCAGCACCGCCTCGAGCATGCACTGCACCACGTTCGGGCGCAGCAGCCGCTGCTTCTGGTTGAAGTCCCGCGAGAGGAGGGCGTGCAGCGGGCGGGCGAGCCCCGAGGCCTCCTCCGCGGTGAGCTGCCCGACGAGGCGGGCGAAGAGCGGGGGCCAGAGGTGGTAGGCGAGCTCCTTGTCGAAGTGCGCGAGCTCCGAGACGCTCTCGAGCAGGGGGCCCAGCCGCACGGCGGCCGCCTCGCGCACGAAGGAGCCGTGCGCCGCCAGGAGGGCGCCCAGCGAGGCGGACTCGGCGGGGGAGGCGGAGGTGCGGAGGGCGGGGAGGCGGGCGGTGGTCGGCTCGAGGCGGGCCGGCTCGTCGGGGGTGGCGGGGAGGGCGCAGAGGAGGAGGTCCGTCGCCTGCTTGATCCAGAAGGTGTCGGCGAGGCCCTCCCACTCGGGCGACTCCAGCACGTACAGCAGCCGCTGCAGCGCCGTGCTCCCCGAGAGCAGGTTCCGCACCACCTCCCCCAGGAACCGCCGCCGGATCGACGGCTCCTCCTGCCGCAGCGCCGTCAGCAGCGCCCGGTGCGTCTTGTCCAGCACCTGCGCCGGCGGGCGGGGCAGGGAGGGTCAGAGGCGGCCGGGTGCGGGGCGAGGGGGCGAGGGGGACGAGGGACGCGCCTCGCGCTCCTTCTGGAGGGTGACGGGGTCGGACCAGAGGCGGTAGACGACCTCGTAGACCTTCTCGTTGACGCGGGCGTTGCGGATGCGCTCCGTCTGCGTGAGCTTGGTGACGAACGAGACCTTGTCGGAGACGCGCAGCACGAAGGGCGCGTCGCCCTCGCGCAGCAGCAGCCACTGCCCGACGAGCTCCGCGATGTCGCACAGCAGGTCCGCCTGCGCCGCCCCCGCCCCTCAGCGGCCACGCACGGCGCCGGGGCGCGGCAGGGCGGCGCACGTGAGCGGACTGCGTGAGGACGCCGGCCAGGATCCCGAAGAACTGCTTCCGGTACGCGTCCCCCTGGCTCGCCGTCCCCGCCACCGGCGGCGCCGCGGGGCCGGGCGGCGGGGAGCCGCCGGGGGCCGGCGGCGGCGGGGCGGCCGGGGCGGGGGCCGGCGGGGGCATGCCGTGGACGGCGGAGAGGTGGAGGACGCGGCGGCCGATGATCTGGATGATGAGCTGCAGGTGCGGGACGACCACCTCGTTGTTCATCGCCGTCGCCGTGTTCGCCTGCTCCGCCTCCTTCGCCGCCGCCGCCCCGCCGGGCCCGCCGCCGCCGCCGCCGCCGCCGCCGCGCCGCCGCCGGCCTGGGTGCGTTGCGTGTGGCGGACGTGCTCCATGTTGAGCTGGATGTGGTCCTTGGCGAGGCGCTGGCAGGCCTTGACGAGCTGCACGGCGAAGCGGTCCGCGTAGTCCGCCTGCCCGTTCGCCGAGACCAGCTTGAGCAGCAGCAGCGCCACTTGCAGCGTCGGCGTCAGAGGCGCCCGCCCCGCCGGCCCCGCCCCGCCAGGAGCCCCGGCCCCCGGAGCCGCAGCCCCCGAGGCCCCTCCAGCCGCCGCTGCCGGAGCGGCTGCGCCGGGCTCCTGCTTCACTTCCACAACGGGCGCTGCAGCGGCCGTGGCCGTGCCCGCCCCCGCCCCACCGCCGCCGCCGCAGCCGCAACAGCTGCCGCCGGAGCCGCCCCCGCGGCAGCCGGCGCCGCGGCCGGCGCGGCAGCGCCTGCAGGGGCCGCTGCCGCTCCCGCCGCAGCGCCGGCAGCAGCGGCGGCCGGCGCGGCGCCCGCCGGGGCCCCGGGAGCGGCGGCAGGGGCGCCGGGGGCGGCGGGGGCGGCGGGGACGAAGCCGTTGACGCAGTAGGCGTTGAGGCCGGCGCTAATGACGCCGTCGAAGCGCTCGTAGAAGGCGGCGAGGGGCGAAGCGGGGTCGGCGCTGGCGCGCGCCTCGGAGAAGGGGTGCGCGGCGAGCAGCTTGGAGATGAGGGAGGAGAGGGCGGCGAGGACGTCGGCCTTGTCGGAGGAGTAGCAGTGGAGGAAGATGGGGGCCATCGCGGCGAGGCCCTGCCTGACGAAGGCCTCGGGCTGGCGCTCGAGGCAGACCGAGGCGATCTCGAGGGCGGTGAGGACGCCGCTCGCCGCGTCCGCCGTCGAGGCGACGAGCTTCTCCAGGAAGGCGTACTTCATCTGCACCTCGGGCCACAGCGCCAGTGCCTTGCTCAGCAGCGAGAGGCACACGGGGCCCAGCTTCGGCTGGTGCGCCGCCGCCGCCGCCGCCGCAGCGGCCGCCGCAGCGGCCGCCTGCTGGGCGGAGCTGCTCTGGCCCTGCACGGCCTGCGGGGGCGCCGGCGTGTCGTTCGAGAGGAACGCCATGCGAACGAGGAAGATGACGAGCTGGCGGGGGCGACGTCAGGCGGGGGCGGGGCTGCGGCGGGGGCGGGGCCGCACCGCGTCGACGAGGTTCGGCGACATGCTCTCGTCGTCCTTCTTGGGGAGCCCGGGGGGCGCCCCGTCGGCAGCCCCCGGCGTGGGCGACGTGCTCTGCACGGGGGCCTGCCCCGGCGCGAGCCCGCCCTCGGTCTTCACGACGGGCGCTGCCGGCGCCGAGGGGGCGGCGCCGGCCTCGGTGCGGGCCTTCTTGGCGGCGTGCTCCTCGTCGGGGGCGCCCTCCGAGGCGCGCTTGGCCGCGCCCTCGGCCTCCTTGCCGCCGTCGATGGCCATCGGCTCGGGCTCGCCGCGGCGGCGGGCCTCCTCGGCGCGGGCGCGGGCCTCCTCGGCGCGGCGCTCCTCCCAGCGGATGACCAGCTCCGCGAGGTCGATGGCCAGCCTGCGGTTCTCCACGGGGGACGACTGGCTCGCCCCGAGCCGCCCCAGGCTGTTGATCATCGACCCGACGAACTGCATGCGGCACGGGTAGAAGAGGCCCGGGTGCCGGACGACGAGGTGGTAGATGTGCGCCAGGTGCGGCATCGAGTGGCCCTCCTCGATCAGCACCTTCTTCGTGTACCGGATCCAGATCGGGAAGCGCTGCTCCTTCTCGTCGTCCTTCTTCTGCGGCAGCTGCGGGCGCCAGCCCCGCATCAGCGGTAGGCCCCCTTGCGAGACGGGGCGGTGCGGGGGGAGCGGACGCGGAGGGGCAGGGCCGGGGTGAGGATGTCGAGGGCCTGGCGGACGAGGACCTTGGTCTCCGGCTGGCACGCCCGCAGCAGCGCCACGTACACCTGCCCCCGCCCTCAGCCCGCCCGCCCCGCCCTCCCGCAGCCGCCCACCGGCCCCGCACCTGGAGGATTATCTTGTCGGGGGCCTGGTAGGCCTCGAAGAAGCGGCAGACGTTGACGAAGGCCCACTGCTTGCTCGACGAGTCGTCCCGCTTCAGGTGCGACCACCCGAACTTGATGAGCTCCTTGCGGTGGTGCGTCAGCTCGTTCGGCAGGTGGCGGATGAGCAGCGTCGCGAGCTGCAGCAGCTCGCTCCGCAGCTGCTCGTCCGTCACCATGCCCCCGCTCGCCTCCGGCGCGTCCAGGATCTCCTTGACGATCTGCCGGGGGCGCGGCTCGGGGCTCGGGGCGGTGCGGGGCGGGGGCGGGGCCGAAGGAGGGAAGGAAGGCGCACGAGGGCGACGAGGTCCGGGGTGACGGTCGAGGCGCCCTCGCCCCGCTGGAAGGTCGCCGTCAGCGTCGGGATGACCAGGTGCTGCAGCGCCACGATCTTGTGCTCCACCGACACCGCGCTCGCCGGCTGCTTGAAGAAGGTCACGAAGCGGCGGATGATCATCTGCCGCACGTGCGTCGGGTACGTCTCCGGGATCGTCTTCGAGAAGAAGTTCTTCAGCGTCGTCCAGTCGTGCAGCGAGCGCTGCGCGGGCGGGGCGGGGGCGGAGTCAAAGGCAGCCGGGCGGGGCGGCGGCGGGGGCCGGGCGGGGATGGAGGGGGCGGGCGGGCGGGGGCACGTGGGTGAAGACGGAGAGGAGGTCGAAGAGGATGTCGACGTCGTCGGGCTTGGCGGCGACGTAGTTGAGGAGGCACTTGATCAGCGAGCGCGCCTCGCGCAGGTGCTCCAGCGGCACGCTCTCCTCCCGCGCCAGCCGCTCCCCGCGCTGCGGCGACGTCCACATCGCCAGCAGCTCCTTCACCAGCGCCGGCACCGTCGGCAGCCAGTCGGGGGCGAACTTGATGAGGATGCGGGTGATGAGGACGCCCTGCAGCGCCGCCTCGAAGTTGGCGGCCTGCGCCAGGGGCGTCCCCGGCGGCAGCTGGAAGGTGTGCGCGATGAGCTTGTCCACGTGCTTCATCAGCTGCTCGCGGAGCGGCCCCGCCGTCTCCGAGCGGAGGAGGCCGAGGAAGCAGCGGGCGTAGCCCGGGTCGCCCCCGATCCGCTTCAGGAAGAAGTCGGCGGCCTCGGGGGCGTACTTGTTGAGGTACTTGATGAGGGGCTCCCGGAAGGGGTCGTACGCGTCCCCCGAGACGGGGAGGCGGGGGAGGAGGGACTGGAGCTGGACGGTGAGCTGCGTGAGGGGCTCCAGGAACTTGACGGCGACGGGCGGGAGCAGGTGGAAGAGCCCGACGACCGCCGCCGCGATCCGCGTCTCCTCCCCGGCCCGCCAGATCTTCGCCTGCACGATCTTCTCGGGCTCGAGCCACTTGCGGAGGTGCTCGAGGAGCTTCTCGCCGAGGGTGACGTTGAACCAGGTGGAGAGGAGCTCGAGGAGGCGGGCGAGGCCCTCGAGGAGCGGCAGCGTCAGCTTCCGGTGGTCGGCGAGGTTCATGAGCACGGGCCGCAGCGAGTGCTGCAGGAGGTCCTTCGGGAGCTTTCCCTGGGCGAGGACCTGCTGGAGGCCGGCCTTGGCGACGCCGATCACGGCCTCCGAGCGCAGCGAGAGCGCCGCGAAGAAGACCCCGATCACCTTCCGCCGGATCTGCGCCCCGCCCGCCGTCGGCCGCCACGACGAGGCGAGGGGAGCGGGGGCGGCGGGGGGGCGGGGGAGGGGACCTCGTCCTGCTCGGCGCTGCGCATCTCGGGGCTGGAGATGGCGGCGACCATGAACTCCATGCAGGAGACGCGCATGGCGTCCCGCTGCTGCACGACCCGCGGGTTCGGGTGCGCGCTGTCGCCCTCAAACTTGGTGATCGTGATGACGTCGTTGAGGAGGGCGACGAGCTCCGGGGAGACGGGCAGGAGCGGGGGCTTGAGCTGCAGCAGGAAGGTCGCCGCCTCCATGGTCGCCATCTGCAGCGCCGGCTGCAGCGCCAGCACGCTCTTCTCGAAGAGGGCCCGCGCCAGGCGCTCCCGGTGCGGCTCCAGGAGCTCCGAGACCTCGCAGCCGCTGAGCTCGGCGAGGAGGCCGAGGGCGCTCTGCACGTGGCGCCGGGCCGCGGGGTGCGCGCAGCTGAGCTCCGAGGCGAGCGCCGAGACGACCTCCTGCATGGCGCCCTTGCCGGGCTCCTCGGCGGCGAGGGCGCGCAGGAGGAGCGTCAGCGTCTGCATCGCCTCCTCCCCGATGAACGACGCGAAGTCGATCGGCGTGTCCTTCAGCACGAAGAGGAGGGCCCCGACCAGCGCCCCCTGCTGCTCCCGCACCCACGCCGCCGGCAGCTTCTGCACGAGGGCCGCCACGCCGAGGCAGCCGCCGCTCTTGACGAACCAGTCGCGGCCGCAGCAGCAGTGGGAGAAGCGGCGGGCGAGGTCGGCGGCGACGGCGCGGGCGTCGCGGCGGGAGTCAAGGAGGGCGGCGAGGGTGTCGAGGAAGGACTCGAGGGCGCGGAGTGCCGGCAGCGCCGCCTCCCGCCGCTCCGAGCAGAGGACGCGCACGACGGCGTCGAGGAAGAGCGCGGGGTCGAGCTCCGAGGCCCCCGCCGCCGCCAGCCCGGCCACCCGCGCCGCCGCGTACGCCGCCGCCTCCGGGCCGTCCCCGGGTGGCGGGAGGGCGGGGGGCGCGGGGCGCGGGGCGGCCTCGGAGAGGAGGAGGGCGACGTGGCGGGCGAGGTCCTCGAGGAAGGGCCCGGCCGCCTCCCGCGTCTCCGCCTCGCCGGCCGCCGCCATCACGCCGCACGCGAGCTCGACGAAGGCGTCGGCCTCGGCGCGCACCTGCTCCAGGGGCTTGCGGCCCTCGCGCCCCGCCTCCTCGACCTCCATCGCGTCGCCGGGCTCGCCGGCGGGGGCGAGGCCGAGGATTGTGTCGGCGGGGATGCGCAGGAGGGCGCAGGTGGCGTGCCGGAGGAAGGCGAAGGCCTGCTGCTTGACGTGCGCCGCCGCCTTGGGGTGCGCCAGCGCCGCCCGCGCCACGGGGACGCAGGCGTCCAGCGGCAGCGAGACCTCGCCCCGGTCGAGGGGCAGGAGGAGGCGGAGGGCCGCCTCCGAGGCCCCCCGCTGCTCCAGCGGCAGCGGCGCGTCCTTGAGGAAGCGCCGCGAGCGCCCGCCGAGCTTGCCCAGGAGCCGCAGCGAGACGGCGTTGAAGGGCGGGAAGGCGGCGGGGCGCATCAGGCGCCAGAGGGCCTGCAGGATGTCCCCCATGTTCCGCGTGAGCACTGGCTCCAGGAAGTCCGCGTTCAGGTTGTCCACCCAGAACTCCAGCGTCCGCACCCCGAGGCTCGTCTGCCCCGCCGGCCCGAGTCAGGCGCGAGACGTCCACGACGCCAGGGGGGGGAGGGGCGGCGCACGAGGTCGGCGTTGTCCGAGGTGAGGGCCGCCACGACGGGCCGCACGAGCGCCGGCAGGTGCGGCAGCAGCGCCGAGATGCGCGCCGGGATCGTCAGGCTCAGCTCGATCGCCGCCTCCCGAACCGCCAGGCGGTGCGGGCCGGTCTGCAGCTTCAGCAGGCTCTCGAGCAGCGCTGCGGGCGGGCGGGCGGGGCGTCAGCGGGGGGGCGCGCGGGGCAAGGGCGAGGAGGGCGAAGGGATGGGCACCGGGGAGGAGGGGCTGGAACTCCTCGTAGAGGAGGGAGTACTTGCCGCCGCCGACGCTCTTGAAGAGGGCGCGGAGGAGGAGGAGCTCGTTGGTGGGCTCCTTCGAGGCGAGGGCGCGGGCGGCGGCCTCGGTGACGATCGTCTGCAGGTGCGGGCGCAGCGCCGCCTCGTTCTCCGCCTGCAGCGCGATCGACGCGAAGAGGGCCTTGAAGAGGCGCAGCACCACCGGCGTCGCCCCCGCCTGCTTCCCCTCCTTGCCCTCGGGCCCCGGCCCCGCGCCGGGGGCGGCGGGGGCGGCGGGGTCGGCGGCGAGCTCCTTGATGCGGGGGACGAGGTAGGCGAGGAGGATCTCGGCGAAGTTGCGGGCGGTCTGCTGCTGGGAGAGCCAGTGGTGGGCGATCGCGAGGACCGCGGGGTTCTCCTCCATGTGCTTGACGAGGAGGGGCAGGCGCTGGGAGACGATCTCCTGCATGTTGCGGGGCTCGAGGACGACGAAGACGTTGGCGACGACGTCGAGGATGTCCTTCTCCTCCTGCGCCGTCGCGTTGGGCGCGTGCGCGTACAGCGCCGTGCACCGCAGCGCGTTCTTCAGGAACCGCTGCATGATCGCCACCTCCAGCTCCTGCAGGCCCTGCGCGCCCCTCAGCGCCGCCGGGGACGGGGAGGGGCGGGGGGGGGGGGGGGGGGGGGGGGGCGGGCCTTGAGGGCGGGGGGGGCGGTGGGAGGTCCTTCTGGCTGGGGAGATCGCTGGGGGCGCGGGGCAGCGCGAGGTTCGAGACCGACCAGACGACGGTCTTCATGCCGACGAGCAGCGTCCGCATCAGCTGCTTGCAGTCCGCCACCTCCTTCAGCGCCTCCGCCGGCGTCGGGCCCTCCGCCCCCTCCTTGCCCCCCTCCCGCCCCGCACCAGCCGCCCCGGCCCCGGCCCCCGCCCCTCCCTCCTTTTCGTCGGCGGCCGGCGGCGGCGGGCTGGCGGCGGCCGGCGGCGGCGAGCCGCCGGGCGGGGGCAGGGGCGGGGAGGGGGCCGGCATGGAGGGGGCGAGGTCGGGGTGGGGCTGGTGCGAGGAGGGCCCCGAGAGCTTCTCGCAGCCGGCCTGGCGCAGGATGCGGGGCACGGCCTGCCGCAGCGAGCCGAGCTTGTTCACGAACGTCTCCAGCACCCGCACTAGCAGGTTCCTTGCCAGCTCTGCGCCCCGCCCCCGTGAGCGGGGCGGGGCGGGGAGGGGCGGCGGGGCGGGAGAGGGGGCGGACGGCGCGAGTCGCTGGGGTGGTCGGTCTGCTGGGCGATGTTGAGAAGGGACTCCACGAGGTTGAGGAGGAGCCGGACGGAGGTCGTCTGGATGCTCAGCGGCAGCGACGCGTCGTGGATGTTCCGCGAGAAGAGGTACACCACGCGCGAGAGCTGGTTCAGCGTCAGCGCCATCCGGAAGTAGTGGATCAGCTCCGCCAGCAGGCTGTGCGCCAGGGGCCTGTGTGGCCGGCCTCGGACGCCGGGCGGGGCGGGGGCGGGGCGGGGGGGGGGGGGCGGGCCTGAGGGACTCGGCGGCGGACTGGCGGGCGGTGCCGATGAGCACGCGCTCGTCGAGGAGGGAGTCGATGAGGGGGAAGAAGCCCTGGCGGAACTCCGTCGCGATGATGTGCCGCGTCGCCAGCAGCAGCTCCTGCGCCCCGCCCCGGCCCCGCTCCAGCCCGCCCCCCCACCGCCCCGCGCCCCGCCCCCGCCCCCGCGCACCCTGCGGATGGCCACGGACTCGGCGGGGCAGGACATGAGGAGCTGGACGACGGCCTTGGGGACGGTGTCCTGGTGCGCCTTCATGTACTCCGAGTACCCCCGCAGCAGATACGTCAGGAACGAGACCGTCTGCCGCCGGCGTCAGGCCCTGCGCGCCGGCAGCGCCAGCGGCCGCCCGCGCCCCGCGCCCCCCGCACCTTGGCCTGCGCCGCGACGAGGTCCGCGAAGGCCTGGCGGTAGAGCGCGTTGCTCTGGATGAGGGCCGGCGAGGCGTAGGGCGGCGGCGTGCCGCGGATGGTCGCCACCATCAGCGGCAGCAGGTGCGGGATGTTCTCCTTGATGAACTGGGGGTAGATCTGGAAGAGGAACATGACGATGAGCGGGCACTCCGTGAGGACCTTGAACGACTCCGTGCTCCGCGTGAGCGTCTGCGAGCCAACCGGCTGCGACGTCAGGCTCAGGTCCGCCGCGTCCGAGTGCGCCGCCGCCTGCTGCTGCGCCGCCCGCTCCTGCTGCTGGTGCTGCGCCGCCCGCTCCTGGCTGAAGTGGAAAGCCAGCGTTTGCGGAAACTGGTTGAAGATTTTCTTCACGTAGTCCAGGAACGGCTGCACTTCGCCGGCCAGGTGCGGGCGGTACGTCTTGTGCAGGTCGAAGATGATGCGCAGGCAGATGACGGCGTTGTCTTCGTTGTCATTCTCCAGCAGGTGCATCGTAAGCTTGAGGAGCTCCTGCACGTACGTTTTGAGGGCCTCGTTCTGCGGCAGCCGGTTGAGGATCTCCAGCATGACCTGCCGGCTCTTCTGCTCCGGTTTCTGGCCGTCGAACTCGACCTTCCCGTGGACCAGCGCCCGGTAGAAAAGAGGAAAGAAGGTACGCAGGAACGAGCCATACTCCGCGGTGTGTACGATCTCGATCGCATCCCGCAGTTCCGAGACGACCTGAAGCCGCAGCACCGGGTCTGCGCGGCGGAGGCGCCACGTGAGAATAAGAACGAAGCCAGCGAGGTCTGCAGCACGCGAGCTAGGGCCGGAAGCGAGGGGCCGTGCAAGCTCTGGCGCTCCACGCTCTCATCAGTAGCAAGGCGGGAAGGGCGCACTCTTCTCGGTCTCGAGGAAGCGCTTCGCGTGCTGATCGAAGCTGCCTGGAACTATCATTTCGGAGACAACTCAGCTGACCAAGAAGATGTTCGGGTCCCTGTTTTGAACATTCATTTGCGCTCGGCGCGCTGCAATCGAAAAAGAAGACACCTTTAAAGGTGTTGGGAAGTCGTGCGGGGCGCTCTGTCTTTCTCGGACGGCCGTCGCTCTCGCACGGCGATGCCCGCTCGGCGGCGTTCGAGCCCACTTTTTCGGGGGCTCAACGACGCCGGAGCGAACGAGTCGCCATGCAGAGAACCCGCGGCCGCGTCAAGGCTCGCTAAGTTGAAGTTAGCGTACCCGGGTTCGGTCTCTCTGGGAGACTCTCCCGGACTCTCCGAACCGGCCCTAACGAGCGGATTTCCAGGCCACTTCTCTCTGAAATGGAGAGGGATTGCGCGCGAAGGTGAATGAGCGATGGGCTGCGCACCAAGCGCAGCTGGCCATACAGCTGCAGCCGCGAGCATCTCCAACGCCAGCAAGGCAAATAGTGCTTCTGTAGGCCTGGCCGCTGGCGACCAAGGCGGGCTGGAGCGGCAACTGGCTAGCGCCTTGACCCGTATTGAGGAAGCGGAGCGCCGCGCAAGCGCTGCAGAGCGCAAGGCGAGGGAGCTGCAGGATCGGTTGGACCAGGTGCTCTCGATCTCCGCCCCGGGGCCTGCGGGAGCGCCAGCTGGTGAGAAGCGCTGGTCGCCCTTCCCTTCAGAACTTCTCTTCCTCGCACCTCAAGCGCGCGCGCAGCCCGGAGCCCGCGGTTCGACGTGTACGTGTCGAGCGCGCCGGAGGACGCGGCGGCGGTCGAGCGTTACGTGCGGCGCATTCGAGAGGATGACCTCTCTGTGTGGTGCCTCTCTGTCTGGTTCATGCTGCTGTGGCTGGCGAGGCGCTGAGCGCAGCGCGCGCAGCCTGCGGGCGGCGGGCGTGGACGGGATGGCGTGCAGCGCGGCGGTGGTGATGTTCGTCTCGGATGCGTGGCTGGCGAGCGCCGCGTGCGACGCGGATCTGCAGCGGGCGCACCACGACCTGCGGCTCCCGAAGCTGCCGGTCTTCCTCGCGCCGCCGGCCGGCCTGCGGCTCCCCGCCGAGCACCGGATGATGCTCACGGCGGTGAACTGGATCGTGCCGGCCGGCCCCGGCGACGCCGCCGCCGACGCCGCCTGCGACGCCCTCCTCCAGGGTCTCCGCGCCCTCCGCGCCCCTGCCCGCCCCCCGCCGGCCGCCCCGGCCGCCCCCGCCTCCGCCACACCTCCCCGCCGCAGCCCGTCGCCCCCGCCGCCGGCCCCGCCGTCGCAGCTGCAGGGGCCGCCCGATGCGGCCCTGGTCGCCCCAGCGGCGGCGCCCGAGCCGCCGCCGCGGCCGGCGCCCTCCCCCGCGGGGCACCCGACGGCCCTCCCGCCGCTGCCGTCGCCGGCGGGCGGCGCGGCGCATCACGACGACCGCCGCTTCGACCTCTTCATCGTGCGAAGCGCCGCCCCGCCCCGCGCAGCGGACCGCGGCGCGGCCGGCCTGACGCTGGCGGGGCCGGGGCGGGCAGTCGTACGCGCACCGGGACGCGGCGGGGGTGTTCGGGTACGTGGCGGCGCTGGAGGCGGCCGGCCTCTCTGTCTGGATCGACCGCGAGCTCGTCGCGGGGCGGCGGTGGATGGAGGACATCGCGGAGGCGATGAAGCGCTCGCGCGGCTTCGTCTGCTTCCTCTCCCCCGCCTACGCCGAGTCGAGCAACTGCGACGGTGCGGCGCTCGAGCGAGGCCCTCCCGCCCCGACGCTGACGCGAGCGCCGGCGAAGACGAGTTCCAGTTCGCGCACCACCACCTGAAGCTCCTCAAGTTCCCCGTCTTCCTCGCCGACCCCACCGCCTTCCGCCTGCGCGCCGACCAGCAGATGGCCGTCGCCGCCGCCGGCGGCCGCAGCGTCGTGCAGGCCGGCGGCGCCGAGGAGGCGCCCGGCGAGGCGGCAGCGGCGCTCGTTGGGCGCGTGCGCGAGGCGTTCGCGGAGGAGGAGCGGCGGGGGGCGCTGCGGGGCGCCCAGGCCGAGGCCCTCCGCCTCGCCCTCGACGAGGCCGGCGCCGCCCTCGCGCAGCTGGAGGCCGGGCGGCAGCGCGAGGCGCACGAGCGGTGGGCGGCGGTGCTCGAGGCGGCGGCGCGCAAGGGCGGGGCGCTGCTGGTGGACGCCCGGGGCGGGCCGCGGGGCGTGCCGGGCCTCGCGGAGGCGGCGGCGATGGCCGAGGCCGGGGAGACGCTCCTCGTGGCCCCCGGGCTCTACCGCGAGCACCTCCTCCTCGAGCGCCCCGCGAGCCTCCTCGCCGCCCCGGGCGCCCTCCTCGCCTGCGACGCCGCGACGCCCCTCTCCTGCAGGGGCCCCGTCGCCGTCTCCGTGACGGGCCTCGCGGTGCGGGGGGAGAGCGGGCGGCACCCGGCCGTGCGGGCGCGCGGCGGGTGCAGCCTCACCCTGGTCGAGTGCGAGGTCGGCGCGGCGGCGGCGGCGGGGGCGCTCGGGGCGGTGTGCGTGGAGGAGGACGAGACGCGGGCGCACCTCGCGCGCTGCCTCGTGCGCGGCTGCGCCAAGGCCGGCGTCGTCTTCACGGCCGGCGCGAGGGGGAGCCTGGAGGCGTGCGACGTCTCCGAGTGCGGCGGGGACGGCGTCCTGGTGCAGAAGGGCGCCGAGGTGGAGGTGACGGCGTGTCGCGTGCACGCCTGCAGGGGCAGCGGCGTCGTCGCCGAGGAGCGCGCCCGCGGCGCCGTGCGCGGCTGCGAGCTCTTCGGCCACGGGCGCGGCGGCGTCGAGCTCCGCACGGGGGCCGAGGTGGAGGTGGCAGGGAACACGATCCGCGGCTGCGCCTTCTTCGGGGTCTCCGCGTACGTGGAGGCCAGGGGGGCGGTGGAGGGCAACGACGTCCACTCGAACGCCCCGCGGGCGCCGGCCGTGCAGATCTCGAAGAAGGCGCGGCCCCTCGTCCGCAACAACCGCATCCACGACCAGGTGCGAGCTCGTGGCCACCTCGTGGCGCCCAACCCCGCCTCCCTCGAGCGCCCCCGCAGGCCCTCGGGATCCAGGTCTTCGCCGGGGGGCTGGGGACCATCGAGGGAAACGTCTTCGAGGGGATCACGAGCCCCGCGCACGCCGACTGCGGGGGCGTCCGGGTCTACAACGGGGAACCCCTCGTCCGCGACAACGTCTTCACGCCCGCCCCCGCCTGCTCGGACCCGGGGACGTGAGTCGGTGTCCGCTGACCAGAAGGGGCGCGCCGCGCTTCGAGCCCCAGCCCAATGCAGGGAGGGTCCAGCTGGAACCGGCCGCGGTGCGCCACGGCGTACGCGTTTTAATCGTGCACGCGGCCAATCCCACATTGGCGAGAGTCGCTCTGGGGCCCACCCATGCCATCATGGCATGTGATGTGCTTTCCATGGCTCGCTTCCGCGAGGTTTAATTTCAGATTCTTGTGAACAATCAGTCAGATACTCATCTGGATCAGACAGTCCAAATTCACAGTGACTTCACACTAGTACAGTACGGTATATATGCAGTTAATCAGAAGCAAGCTTAAAAGCTTACGTATACAGCGCTGAAAAAATAGCTGAAGTACTTGTACTTGTTGGTTACCAACGCCATGATGGTTACTACAGATCAATATCTAGATGCAAAGCGCAAAATGTAATCGTACGTCACGGCGTATACGTGTCTTGAATTCGTAAGTATCGCATCATGAATCATTGAACGGAAGATCTAGTTATAGATATAGAGGCTAAAGCCTTACAGAGTTCAAGAAAGCTGCGCTGCACTACTAAGTATCCTGGGGCAGCTGATCATGAGCCTCGGAGCTACAGGCGCCGGCGATTGGAGAGTGAAACACAGTGTTAAAAAAAAGGTTGACAGTGATCGGGACTAAGTGAAACCACTCGCAATACGAACTATACGAATACAACAGATCGATCGGGCAGCAGCAAGCGCTAACCTCGAGAGGCCCTGCGCAAGTGCTGGAGGGGTGCCGGGGCAGATGGAGGGCCGAACTCGAGGCGGCGCTCAGCGGCTCAGTGTTTCAGGCCTCGTCGGGGGCTGGGCGGAGGGACGAGCGGCGGCGGACGCGAGGAGGGGAATTCGAAGCAGGGGGATCCGGAGGGGGCCCCTGCACGCCCAGCTGCGGCACCCCGAGGGATATGGAGCCCAGGCTCGAGACGCCGGCACCGGCGCCAGCAGCAGCAGCGTCGGAGGGGAGGACGGGGGCGGGGAGCGGGGCGGGGGATTCAACGGGGGCGAGCGGGGCCGGGGGCGCCCCGCTCAAGGCGACGAGGAAGGAGGGGTCGCGCGGGGCGCTGGCGGCCCCCCGCGGCCCCTCGCGGGCCTCGAGGGGCACGAGGGAGGCGACGGCGGCCGCCACGTCCCCCGACAGCTGCCCCCGCCCCCGGCCCCGGCCCCCCGAGTCAGCGCCTCGGGGTCGGGCGAGTGCGGATGCGGGGCCGGGGCGGGGCGCACGTGGACGCGGCCGGGGAGGGAGGCGGCCTCCAGGCGCCCCGCCGCCTCCATCGCCTCCCCGAACATGTCGAACTGCCACCGCCGCTTGCCCAGCACGGCCCCCGTCGCCGCCCCCGCCGCCACCCCGACCCGCACCGCCACCGCCCGCCCCGTCCGCGCCGCGTACCTGCCCCGCGGCGATCGGCGAGGGCGCGCTGGCGCTGGCGCTGGCTCGAGGAGCGGGGGGGGACGGACGCGTCGAAGGCGGCGACGACGGCGAGGCCCAAGTCGACGATGCGGTGCAGGGCGGGGGCGTCCACCTCCGCCTCCAGCCCCGCCACCGCCAGCCACGCCTGCCAGAGCGTCAACGGCTTCGATCGCGGGCTGACATCGCAGGGGGCGAGGGCGCTCAAGCTGCCCCAGACGGCTCCAAAAACCTAGCCGGGCTTTAAGATTCGGATTGGGTCGATGCTATCGCTCGGATTGGGGAGGCGGGGCGGGCGGGGCGGGCGCGCGTCGCCGACGGTCTTGAGGTGGGCGACGGCGCGCTGCTCGGCGAGCTCGTCGAGCTCCGAGTAGAGCTCGTCCAGCATCGCCACGAGCTCGGCCGGGTCCAGCGAGGCCGAGAGCGGCGTCTGCGCGCGGCGGGGCGGGCGGCGTCAGAGAGGGCGGGGGGCGCGGGGCGTCGACGTCGCGACGTCGCCCCGAGCTCGAGGTCGGCGAGCTCGATGCGGCGGCATGCGAGCAGGGGGGCGGGGGAGGGGGGGAGGGGGGGGGGGGGGAGCGCACGAATCCCACCACGTCTGATTGCCGCCGAGCGCGAGCGCACGATCAGAAGAAGCAGCGGGGGTGGAGGCGGCGCGGGGATGGCGCACCGGCGCAGAGGACGGCGACGCGGGGGTAGTAGCGGGCGAGGGGCGCGCGCGATGGGGAGCGGCTGCCGGGGCCGCCGGCGAGCGCCGCGGGGCCGGCCCAGTCGGGGGCGGAGCTCTTGAGGCCGGCGGCGATGGGCGGGGGGAGGCAGAGGGCGAGGAGGCGCTCGGACTGGCGGTAGCCGGCGGCGAGGGCGCGCGTCTCGGCGAGGAGGCGGCGGTCGAGCAGGAACTCGCCCCGGCTCTCGATCTCGCGCAGCCAGGCGGCGAGGCCGCAGACGGCGGCGAGCAGGAGCAGGTCCCAGAACGCGGCGCCGGCCCCGGCCCCGGCCCCGGCGCCCTCGAGGCCCCAGGCGAGGAGCGGGGCGGCGAGGAGGGCGGCGGCGGCGAGGAGGGTGTCGCGGGCGGGGAGCCAGGGCCCCGGGAGGGTGTGGAGGAGCACGAGGTCGAAGGCGACGTCAGCGAGGCCGAACCAGGCGCCCCCGGGGTCGGCGTACGTCTCCCGGAACTCGAAGGCGGCGCGGAGGAGGCACGCCTGCGCCGCCAGCGCGAGCGCGAAGAGGAGGAGGGCGGGGCGGGCGAGGCGGGCGAGGGCGGCGGGGGCGGCGAGGGAGGCGAGGAAGAGGAGAGCGGTGGCGGCGGCCTGGGGGCAGTAGCGGAGGTCGGGGTACGGGGGCGCGCCGGGGACCCCCAGGAGGCGGTCGAGGAAGGGGAGGGCGAGGGCGAGAAGGAGGGCGACGGCGAGGGCGCCGCGCAGGCCCGGCAGGCCCCAGGCGCGGGAGCGGCGCCAGTACTCGGCCTCCTCGCTGGGGTCGGGGAAGCGGCAGCGGAGGAGCTGGCGCGCCGTGGCGGCGTCCACGCGGGGCGCCCCGAGGCGCCAGAGCAGGTGCAACCAGAGGGGCGCCCCCTCGCCCGCCCCCGCCGCCCCCGCCCCCACCCCATCCCCGGCTCCCGACTGGCTGCCCTCTTTGAGGAGAAGCCTGTGCGACTGCGGGGGCCGGAGGCAGTCAAAGGGGCAGCACGCGGTGGAGGGAGAAAGCAGAGAGCGGAGTGGGGGCACCGGGGGCCGGGAGGAGCGGTCGGAGAGGGCGCCGAAGCTCGCGGAGAGGCGCGGCGAGGGCCGCCCCATGTCGAAGAAGTCCACGTGGCTGCCCCCCCCGCTCGAGCGCCGCGTCGTCGCCCCGCCGCCCCCGCCCCCGCCAGCCGCCTCCTCGGGCCGCGGCGAGGGCGGGACGACCACCGGCAAGCTCAAGCTGTACGGGCGCCCGGGGCCGGCGGCCGGCGCGCGCGCCGCGCTCGGGGCGGGGCGGAGACGGGCGGAGCGAGGCCCAGGACACGAGGGGCGTCGTCCCACGCGACGGAGGGCCGTGCGCCCCGCGCGCGCGCCGCGGAGGGGGCGCGACGCAGCACCGCCGCCAGCGCGTCGGTCGCATCTGCCGGCGGCCGCGGCGCCGGCGCCGGTGCCGGAGCGGCGGGCGAATGCCGGCTCGAGGGCGGCGCGTCGCTTGCCTCCCCTGCGCGCGGCGCCTCGTTAGCGGGGCGGGCGCGGCCGGCGGCCGGCTGCGGGCGCCGGCGAGGTGGCAATGAGCGCACAGGGCTCAGGGGCGCGACGCGGCCCCTTGCGGGGGCGACGGGTGGCAGGCCGAGGAAGTAGCGGCCGCCGTCCCGTTCCGCCAGCGGGGGCCCCCAGGCTTTCGGGCCCCCGGATCCCAGCAGCCCACCGGCCCCGAGACGCACGCCGAGGCCCGGCGAGATGGCGCCGCCCGGTGGCCGCCGGGTGCGGGAGCGCGAGCGGCGGCGCGCGGCGGTGGCGTCGCGATCGCCGGGGCGGCCGGGCGGCGGGCGGCGGCGGCGGCGGCGGCGTCGACGTCGGCCTCGCCGCCGCTGTCGGCGTCGGTGCCGTAGGCGAGGAAGCGGACGACCGAGTCCGAGAGGCGGCCCAGCAGGCCGCCCCCCGCCGAGAGCAGCCCGCCGCCCGCCGCCCCGCCCCCGCCCCGCGGCTCGGGACGCGCCTCAGGATGCCGGCCAGGCGACGGCGGGGCCGGCCCCAGCGACTCCACAACCGACGGCTCCCCGGGGGCCGCCGCCGCCGCCGACGCCAACGTCGCCGGCACCGCTCCCGCCGTGGCGAGCTCGGCGGGGGCGGGCCCCTGGCCGGGCGCGGCGGCGAGGAGTTCGAGGGCCGAGGCGCGCCGCCGGAAGCTCGCGCTTTTCGGGAACGAGCGCTGCCTCCGAAGGGGCGGCCGCCGCCTCTCCCCCTCCCCTTCCCCCTCGACGTCCCCCTCCGGCTCGTGCTCCGCCGAGGGGCTCCCGGGGGCGGCGGGAGCGGGGCCCGCTGCGCCGGCCTCCGGGTTGGGGGCGGGGCGGTGGCGGAAGGAGTTGGAGCGACGGGCGGTGGCGCGGCGCGGGGGCGACGCGGCGAGGTCGGCCAGCGCCGCCGCTGCCGCCTCCAGCGCCGCCCCGTGAGGCCCTGCCCTTCCCCGCCCCCCGCCCCCCTCCCGTCCGCCCCCTGCTCTCCTCCGTTCGAGGAAAGCGTTCCAGCGGCGCGATCGCGGCGCGGGCCGGCGCCGCCGCTGCGGGGGCGGGAGGGGGCGAGGCGTGAGACGCTGCGAGCCGTCTGCTGCCCGCTCGCGAGCCCCGAGGGCGGCGACGCGGCGGTGCCCTCGCTGCGGGGCGCCCGCCCGGCGGCCACCGAGCGCGCCGTCGCCTCGCCGGCCGCCGTCCCCGACTCACGATCGGGGGCGAAGGTGAGGGAGCGGGGGCGGGGCGAGGCGGTCGCGCGGGCCGTCGGGGCGGCGGAGGGGGCGGCGGTGGCGCGGCCGGAGCGGGCGGTGGGGAGGAGGGCCGGCAGCAGCTCGTGCGTCGCCATCGGGCCCTTGCCCTTCACCTCCAGCACCCGCGCCTCCGAGAGGCGCCAGCCCCCCGCGGCCCCCTCCGGGAGGGCCCCCGCGAGGGTCCCCGAGACGAGGGCCGCCCCCGGGGGGGCGTACATGCACATGCGCTGCGCCACGTTCACCGAGTCGCCGAAGATGTCTGGCGCACTCGGTCAGCCGCAGGCCAGGCGGGGGATGGAGAGCTCGAGGCGGCGGGGGCGGACCGTAGGCGAGGCGGGCGCCGATGACGCCGGCGACGAGGGGCCCGACGTGGGCCCCGACCTTGAGGGGCAGGCCCAGGCGCCCCCCCGAGGCGACGGCCTCGGCGGCGAAGGCGGCGGCCGCGGCGGCGCACTCGGCGGCGGGGCGCTCGTCGGGGAGGCCGCAGGCGGCGAGGAGGGCGAAGCCGACGGTCTTGATCTTGAGGAGGCCGTGGCGCTCGGCGAGCTCCTCGACGGCGGCGAGGTACGCGTTCACGCGCGGCATGATGCTTGCGATGTTCTGCGCCGTCGCCGCCGGCGGCTGCGCCAGGCTCACGAAGACCACCGCCACTGCCCGTGCGACCCGGCCGGCGCGGCGCGGCGTCGGCCTCGCAGCGGGCGCCGGGGAGGCCGTGTGGGGGCGGGCGGGGGCGCACCGGCGTCGTAGCGGCGGTTGATCTCGTGGAGGCGCCCCTCGCGGCAGGCGGTGATCACGCTCTGCGCGGCGGTGAGCGGGCGGCGAGGGCGGCGCGGGGCCCTGCCGGCGGTGGCGCGCCCCGGGAGGATGTTCTCGACGATGCGGTCCGAGTGGGCCTTCTCCGCCCCCGCCGCCGCCTGCCGCGCCGGGCCGTCAGCGCCGGCCCGCTCGACGGGCGCGCGCTGCACGGCGGGCCGGCGCCGGCGCACGGCGGTCTCCTGCGCGAGGCGGGCGAGGAGGAAGCTGCGGCGCGAGGTCGCCTCCAGCGCCCGCCCCACCGGCGCCAGCACCGCCGCCGCTGACGCGCGTGAGGGGCGCGACCGGCGGCGGGGGCCGGCGGGGCGGGGCGGACTGGCGAGGAGGGGCAGGGAGAGGGCGAGGGAGGGGAGGGGGTCGAGGGAGAGGAGGGCCCCCGGGAGGGTCGCCCCGAGGGCGAGGAGGGCGGCGGCAAGCGCCGGCCGCCACAGCAGCCGCGCCACCACCGCCGCCGCCACCGCCGACGCCGGCGCCACCGCCGCCGCATCCAGGCGCCGCGAGAGGAGGCGCGAGCCGGCCGCCGCCGCCGCCAGCGCTGCGCAGAGCTGCCGGCGCCCGCCGAGTCAACTCTCGGGGTCGGGCGCCGGCGCGCGGTGACCAACTGCAGAGCACGCACGAGGAACGCGACGGGGCCGGCGAGGCGCGGGTTCGATACCGTGCGGCGGCTACCGAGGAGGAGGAGGGCGGCGCCCGAGGCGGCGGCGACGGCGAGGTACGGCACGAAGGCGAGCTGCGCAGGGCCCGGCGAGGCGCGCTCCCCGAGGGAGACGCAGAGCGCCTGGTACGCGCTCGCCAGCAGCAGCAGCAGCGCGCACACGCGGCAGCGGCTCACGCTCTGCGCGGGAAGAGGAGAGGGTGAGGGGGCGGGGGGCGGAGGGGTTAGGGGGCGGGCCTGGGCGGCGTGGTGGCGGCGGTAGGCGGCCTCGAGGGCGGGCCCGGCGAAGGCGAGGGAGAGGGGGCGGGTGCGGCCGTCCTCGAGGAGGGAGGCAGCGCCCTCGCCCCGCGCCTCCCCCAGCACCCCGTCGATGAACTCGTACACCTCTGCGATCGCGAGAGCGTCAGCGCGCGGGGGCGCGAGGGCGCGAGGCGCGCCCCGCATCCACGCCTCCGAGGCCCAGGGGCGCGGCGGCCGCACCCGAGTCGTCGCGGGCGGCGGCGGCGCCGAGGCGACCCGAGACGGAGAGGGAGGGAAGGGCGGGGCGGCGCGTCGCGAGGGGCGGCGCGTGCGCGTGCAGCTGCTCGCGATCAGCGCCGGCGCCGGCGCCGGGCGCCGGCGCGTCCAGCTCCAGCTGCAGGACGAGGGAGCGAGAGCGCCGCAGGGCGCCGCGGCTGCCAGCGCCGGCGGCGGCCCCGGCGCCCCCCCGCAGGCTGCCGCCGGCCTCCGGGTCCTCGCAGGAATGGGGAGGGGGCGCGGGGGGCCGCTCGGGGTCCGTCTCGGGGCTGAGTGCGAGGGGAATGAGGACGACCGCCTGCGGGGGCACCCGCACCCGGGCCTTCGACGGCGAATCGACCGCAGCTTCGGGCTCGCCCCCCGCCGCCCCCGCCGGCCCCGCCGCCGTTGCCGCTGCGGCGGGGGCCTCCGTCGCGGCCGCCGCTATGGCCACGGTGAGGGCGCCGGCGCCGAGGCCCGGGGCGAAAGGCGACACGGGCCGGGGCGCCAGCGGCGGGATGGGGCGCGGCGGTCCGAAAGCGCCGGTCGGCTGCATGACATGGCGAGGAGGAGGGGCGTCGCTGGCGGGCGCAGCGAGGGGGGCGCCGGCCCCGGTGGCGGGCCCCGAGTCCCCCGCCATGTGGAGAACGTGCAGCGCTACACCGCTACAGCCGCCGATGCCTGTTCCGCCCTATAGCTGCCTCCCCCCTCGAGCGAGTTGCGATCGAGCCTCGGAGCCCCCGGAGCACGATCGGGTCCGTGCGGGCGCGCGTGCGCGCCCACGGCCGCGCGCGCGGCTGCGCGCCCATACATCCCAGATCAGGAAGGAGATACGTCTTGCATGGGCGGGCGCTTCGAATTCGCTCCGTCTCTCCGATACAGCTAGCTAGGCTCCGATCCGCGGCCGAGCTCAAGGCTTTCTGCTGGCTGCTGCTGCAGCGGCAGCTGCTGGCCACGAGCTCGTTCGCCGCGGCCGAGTCGGAGCCGGATCCCGGAGGCGGCGCCGGCGGACTCCGCGGACTCCGCGGGCCTCCGGCCGCCGGGCGGCGCCGGGCGCCGCCGGCCCGGCGCCGGGCGCCAGTCCGACGGTCTCCGCCGACTCTCCCGGAGTCCGCCGAGTCTCCGGATCCGGGCCTCCGGCGGGCCGGCGGCGCCGGCGGCCCCCGCCGCCCGCGGCTGCCAGCGACCGCGCGGCCGCGGTCACCCGGGTACCGTTGCAATTGGACGTTGACCGAAACGCACCCTCCTAGGACCAGGTCTCCTTTTCAATCCGTCACTTTGGGGAAATTGGGGTACCGCAGTACGTACCGGGTACAACCGTTCGTTGACATGATCATGCATATGTATATGAAATCCAGGAAATCTTGAAAATCGGCAAGTAATTTCGTATTTCCGAATCAAGTACTAGTACTGTAGTACAACTGTACTACTACTGTACTAGTGGCCATGAAAAAAGCCGTTCGAATTTTTGAATTGCGGGCCGTCTGCGGCCAACGCCCGGCCGGCCATCATGATGGGCCATGGCCAGGCAGCCAGGAATTGTTTGCCCGAGAACTTGCCCCGGCCCCCGGCCCCCTTCCCACGCGCCGCTGATTCCAGCGGCCCGGTCGGACCGTATTCCATACGGCCATGCGCAGGATGCGGAGGAATGCTCACAGAAGTGGCTGGTCATGATCATGAGGGGCGCGGATGGACGCGGATGGGGTCGCCGCGGCCGGGGTTCCGCCGCTGCTTCGGATTCGAAGTCGCGGGGCTCTGGCTACTTGGGGCGGGTGAGGAGGCGGAGCCAGACGAAGGCAGCGACGCGCAGGATGACGACCATGGCCACTAGCACCCCCGCCGAGCGGCCCACGCTGCTCCCCTGGAAGCCCAGGAACTCCAGCGCCACCTCGCCCCGGGGGTATGGGCACAGCGGCGGCACCCCGGGGGCGGGGCCCTCGGTCGGGCACGGGTACTCCCGCCCTGAGAGCTCGTTCACGAGCAGGCCCTCCAGCGCGAACTTGCTGTACACGACCTGTGCCCCCAAGGCAGGCAGATCAGACTGCTGCGCGGATCAGTTTTACGGGGCGGGCGAACGTTCTCCATCCAGCGGATGGCGGGGGAGATCGTCTCCCGGTTGTAGAAGTACCCCGCCGAGAAGGACGCGAAGCTGAACATCCTGCGAACGAAGGCGGGGGCACCCGTGGGGCGAGAGCGGGGCCAGCGCAGAGAGGCCGGCGCACGTGTTCGCGGCCAGGGACTGTCGGGTGCAGGGCCTGGCGTCAGCCGGCGCGGGCGGTTCGAGGGAAGGGGTACGGGAACGGACCGCGGCCTGGTAGTTCGTGACTCCCTGCGAGGAGAAAGAGAGGGGGTTGGAGGGGCGAGGGGCGGGCGGGGTAGGGTGGGAGAGGGGGGCGGGGGCGGACGGCGGTGATGAGGAGGCCCCAGGAGAGGGTGCAGAGCCAGGCGAGGGAGACGAGGAGGAAGAAGGCCCCGAAGGCGGCCGCCCCCGGGCGGAAGCCCACGAGCCCGTACACCACCCCCGCGTAGCACAGCGAGAACGCCACGTCCAACGGGATGTCTGCCCCGCCCCGCCCCCCCGCCCCCCGCTCAGGCCTCCCACCTCACCAGCTAAGGCTCCCCCTCTCTAGGACCGAGGAAGCGCGAGGGAGGGCGCTGTCGTGCTTCGAGGCCCTCTAAAGCGTCCTGCCGCAGCGTGGTCGCCCCCGCTCGCACCCGTCGCCTGCTTGGCGGCCTGCCGCGGAGTTGCTCAGAGAGCCGCCCCATGGCTCGCCGAGAGGCGGACGGAGGGGCGCCCCCACTCATGTAGTTATCACGAGAAGGGAGGGAGCCGAGAGGTGGGGAGTAGGAAGTAAGATGGACTGGGGAGCAGAGGGTGGACCCAATACCCGGAAGAGGGGAGGGGGAAGCTTAAGGAAGAGGATGGGAAAACGAGGATGGGAAGAGGAGGGGGAGGGGAAGGGGGAGAAGGGGGTAGGAGGGGGAGGCGTACCCAATATGCGCTCAAATCGTACATGTCGTTTTGGAGGTCCCGCACCACCACGCCCCGCTCCAGCAGGTCTGGGGGTACACGTGAGGCGGATCAAGGGGGAAAGAGAGGGATAGGGTACAGTGGGTTATCATTGGGACGAGGATGATGTAGGGCCCCAGCGAGGTCGTGATGTCTGCGTGGGGGAAGCGTGATGATCGGGGAGCGGGGTGGGGGAAGGGGGGCGCAGGGGGGCGCACAGTAGGCGCCCATGCGGTTGCGGACGCCGACCTGGAGCCGCGGCGGGCCGATCAGAGGGCGTCGGGGCGCTGAGAGGAGGCGGGGGGCGATGTAGAGGCGGGCGGGGCGCCGCGCCTGGTCGTTGCCGAGCTGGAAGAAGAAGGCTCCGACGAGGAGGGACATCACCAGCACCTGGCCCCCCTCCCCTCAGCAACGCCACCTCCCGCCCAACGCGGGGGGGCGGGGGGGCGGGGGGGCGGGGGCGGGCCTGGAGGGAGCAGGCGAGGAACTTGACGGGGTCGCGGAGGTTGTGGAGGTTGCAGCGGCGGTAGAGGACGCCGAACTGGGCCCCCCAGGAGGCCCGCTCCTCCCCGCCCCCCACCTCCCGCACCTCCACCGCCCCCGCCCCCGCCCCGGCGCGCTCTGCGGGGCGCTCGCCGGGCCCCGCGGGGCGCCGCACGAGGGCGGACTTGGCGCAGTGCTCGACCAGCGCCTCCACCTGCGGCGAGAGTCGGAGGGGGCGGGGCGGGGCAGCGGGGAGGAGGGGCGGGCGGACGCGGGCGCGGGAGGCGGCCTCGGCCTCCGGCGTGCGCTCGTCCACGCTCGAGACGTCCAGCACCTGCGGCGTCGGGGCGCTCGCCCTGGGACGCTCGGCCGGCGGGCGAGCGCGGGGGCGCAGGCGTGCGAACGAAGTCGGCGGGGTTGGCGAAGTCGGGGCAGGGGTACCCCCCCGCAGCGAAGTGCGCGGGGAGGTCGGCGGCCGCCCCGAAGTAGACCTGGGGAGGGGGTACACAGGAGAGCGTCAGGGGCGAGGGGGCGCAAGGCTGCCGCGGGGACCTGGCGGCCGCGCGAGAGGACAGCGGCGACGTCGACGAGCGCCCAGACGTCTGCAGGAGAGGAGGTGGCGCTCAGGTGAGGCGGTGAGGGGACGGGGGGGAGGCGGGAGGAGAGGGGGGCGGGCCGTAGCGCGGCTGGTGAATGGTGGCGAGGACCGTGCGGCCGGCGCGGGCGAGGCGGTGCAGGCACTCCACCGTCCGCAGCGCCGTCGTCGCGTCCAGCCCCGACGTCGGCTCGTCCAGGTACAGCACCGACGGGTTCTGTCCAGCCGAGCGCCTCAGCCAGGCTTGGCCGCGGCGAGGCGGGCGGGGCGGGCGGGGCGGCTGCACCTGGAGGAGGACGACGCCGATGGAGACGCGGCGCCGCTCGCCGCCCGAGACGCCGCGCACGAGGGGGCCCCCGATCTTCGTCCCCGCGCACCCCCGCAGGCCGAGCTCCCCGATGACGGCGTCGGCGCGGGCGAGCTTCTCGGCGCGCGACATCGAGGCCGGCAGCCGCAGCAGCGCCGAGAACTCCAGGCACTCCCGCACGTTCAGGTACGGCAGGAGGTAGTCGTCCTGCAGCACGTACCCCACCGTCCGCTTCATCTGCCCCCGCTCGCCTCTCGGCGGGGGCCGCGCGGGGGGCCGGCGGCGCGCGCGGCGCCGCGGATCGGACCTCGCTGCGAGAGTAGGGCGCGCCGTTCACGAGGACGTCGCCCGTCCCGCTGGCCGTGCTCGGCAGCCGCGAGCTGAGGTAGTTGAGGAGGCTGCGGCGGCATTGAGCTGAGCGCGGCAGGCGCCCGGCCGGCGCGCAGGGTCGAGCTCACGTCGTCTTTCCCGAGCCAGAGCCGCCGAGGATTGCGCACTGAACGAGCTTAGCTAAGGAATATGCAGCACACGGAGAGGTCGGCGGCGGGCGCGCACCAACTCCCCGGCGCGGACCACTCCTGAGACGCCATGCAGAACTTGGGACACCGCAGCTTTCTTCTTGAGGAAGCCGCCGGTTGTGATTGACACGCGCACCTGCGCCACATTCAGATAGTGCAGGTCTAGCGGGCTGCGTGCAGCTGGCGCGCACGTCGGTCCACGAGACGTCGCAGGGCTTCACGCGCCCCAGATGATGTTCCCCCGCCTCCAGCTCGACGAGGTCGCTCTCGCTCGGTTTGTGTTCGCTCCACTTGACATCACTTGCGGCTTCTATACCTGTGGCTCCCTCCGCGTCCAGCGGCGGACCAAGCGCGCGTGCTGCGGCGCGCTCCATGGCCAAACAGCCGGCTGCGGGAGGGCGTAGTTCGCGCTAGGTTCACCTAGATCGAGCTCGGCGCCGAGTCGGCGGTCCTGCCGCCTCTACGGCGCCTGTCGACAGCCGTGCTCGTCAGCCTCGACAGAAGGGGGGGTAGGGCCACGAGTGCAGTCGAGCACGTATCGGCGGATCCCGAGTCCAGGTCTTGCGGCGCTGCGACATCCAGAGCTGCGGCTCGGATGGAGAACCCGAACCCGATCCGCCTGACCTTCGAGGTGTGCGCTGCTCGTGCCGCTTCATTCTCGCCAGGCTGACTGAGATGTACACGCGCCAGGACCTTACATGCGATGTTCACGTCAGACCGGTCCCCTGGCGCAAGGAGACTCGCCGCATTCTCGAGGGCGTGTCTTGCGAGGTCACCCCTGGCGCGTTGTGGCCCGGCCGCGGAGCTGCGTCTAGACCTGGGTCTGACGCCACGTTCAGGTTCTCTCACAGCGGTCCTAGGAGGAAGCGGCTCAGGAAAGACGACACTGCTCAACATTCTGGCGGGTCGGCTCCTGAACGGCAGCTTCAGCGGCAAGATCCTCGCGAACGGCTCGCCCATGGACCCGAAGATCCTCGCGCGCAACCTCGGCTACGGTTCGCCCCGCCCGCCGCTGGGCCCTCTGGGCGCTCGCCGCAGCGCGGCGCGCGCTCACGCTCCGAGCTTGCGAGCAGTTGTTCAGGATGACAGCTTCATCCCGTCGCTCACAGTGCGGGAGACGCTGATGTTTGTGGCGCGGCTCAAGCTCCCGCCCTCGTGGGACGACCAGCAGCGGAGTGACCGCGTGAACGCTGTGCTGGCGGAGCTCGGCCTCCGCTCGTGCGCGGACCGGCCGGTCGGCAACGCGGTCTTCCGCGGCGTCTCGGGGGGCGAGCGGCGGCGGACCTCCATCGCCTGCGCCCTCATCAAGAACCCGCCCGTCCTCTTCCTCGGTCCGCCGCCCCCGGATCGGAGCCCTCCGCGCGCCTCACGCGCCGCCCCGCGCCGCCCCGCAGACGAGCCGACGACAGGACTCGACTCGTTCCACGCGTACAACGTCATCGAGGCCCGCCGCCTCCCGCCGCGCCTCGCCGCGCCTCGCCCTGGCCTCTCACGCCGCCCGCAGACCCTCAAGCGCATCGCCTCCGAGGACGGCCGCACCGTCGTGCGCCCCCTAACCCATCCAACCTCCCCCCGGCACGAAACTAGAGCGGCAGCCTGGACCCCCGCGCACGCCTTCGGCCCCCGCGGGGGCGAGCTGACGATGAGCCGCCCCGGGGCGGGGTCAGGTGGCGACGATCCACCAGCCGCGGCACGACCTCTTCGAGCTCGTCGACCGCGTGCTGCTCCTCTCCCGCGGCCGTCTCCTCTACGGCGGGCCCCGCGCCGCCTTCATCCAGCACTTCGCCGACGCCGGCTACCCCTGCCCCAGGTTCCCCCCCCCCCCCCCCCGCCACCACCGCTTGCTGAGGGGCGGGGAGCAGGAACGCGAACGCGGCGGACTTCTACATGGACGTCTGCTCCCTCGACACGCGCACCCCCGAGGCCGAGCGCGCCTCCGCCCTCGTCCGCCCGCCCCGCCCCGCCCCGCCTCCGCCCTCCCGTCTGACCCGCCGCCGCTCGCCGTGCAGCGGATAGAGGCGCTCCTGGCGCACTGGCGCCAGCGCAAGGGCGCTCCGCCCTCGCCGGCGGCCGCCTCCGCCGAGGCCGGCGCGCAGGCCGGGCAGGTGCGCAAGCCGGAAGCCGCGGGCTTGGCCTCCAAGTGCCCGTCGCCGACGCGGGTGCCCTGGGGCGGCAGGCGGTCCGGATGCTCTCGCTCGGCTCGGACGGGGCGGATGCGTGCGGGGAGCGGCTGGCCGAGCGGCGCTCGTTCGAGATGGAGGGGGCCGGGGGGGCGGTGGTGGTGAAGCCGCACCCGGCGGAGCAGGCGGGGTACGGGCGGGCCTTCTCGGCGCTGGTGGGCCGCTACGGGAAGACGATCGCGCGGCAGCCGGCGGACGTCTCCCTCCGCATCATGCAGCTCTTCGCCTTCGCCTTCATGTCCGCCCCGCCCCGCCCCCCAACGCGCCCTCCCCGCCTCCGCCGAACGCGAAGACCGCCGGCAGCAACTGGGTGTACCTCTTCCGCGTGGGGTACGACCAGGAGGGCGTGCAGAACCGGAACGGGCTGATGTACGAGGCCGTGGGCGGCACCGTCATGGTCGGCATGCTCGTCACCGTGCGCCCGCGCCCCGAAGCAGCTCGTCTCCCCGTTGCACTCCCTGTCGTTCTGAGTTGGCGGCTGCGGGGCCCGCAGGTGGCCATCTTCCCCCCGCAGCGCAACGTGTTCTACAGGGAGCGGGAGGACCGGCTGTACCCCTCGTCGGCGTTCTTCTGGGTGTACACGCTGATGGAGCTGCCCTTCACGGCCTTCTCCTGCCTCCTCATGTCGTTCCTGTACTACTGGGCGATCGGGCTGCGGCCCGAGGCGGCCGCCTGGGGCGTCTTTGTCCTCTGCGTCTTCCTCGTCGTCTGGTGGGGCGAGTCGGTGAGCGGCTGCCGTCGACTCTTCGTCGCGCCGCGCGCACCGCACCGCGGGCGAGCTCAAGTGCGCGCGCGTGCGCGTGCCGCCAGGTGAGCCTCGTGGTCTGCTGCCTGGCGTACGACCCGACCTTCGCGACGTCCATGGCGGGCCTCATCGTCATGATGTACGGCCTCACCGCCGCCGCCTTTTTCAGGTCACCCGCCCCGCTTTGAATTGTTCCTCTCGCGAAACCAACATGGACTGAGCGCACGCACGTGCGTAGCACGAACATGAACGAGGGCTCCTCCCGCTTCTTCACGGTGCCAGCCCGCCATTGCGGTTACAATTGCTCCGCTCAGAACTGATCGGAGATGTCGAATCGCCTCGCCAGGCTGTGAACTACGTGGCGCCCATCCGATGGCTGTCTCAGGCCACTGTGGCCAACGAGTTCGTCGGCAAGGTGCGCACGCGCGCGCGGCCGTGGGCGCGAGAAAGAGAACCGAGGACAGGACAAGAAAGTGATGGGATTAGTGTATCGATATATCGGTACATGTACATGTGCAGATTGTGCATATGCTGCTGCAATCTTACAGATCAGCCCGCGATATATACGCCCCAAGTTTATATAATTACAGACCGCTGATGCGGCGCCTCGTGCAGAGCTTCGACTGCGGGGCGGCGCCGGCGCAGGCGTGCTTCGCGACGGGGGACCAGTTCGTGGCGACCTACTTCCCCGACGCCGCCAGCGAGCTCTGGCGCAACGTCGCCATCGGGTGCGCCCCCGCCCCGCGCGCGCGTGAACGCCTTGCCGCACAGATACGTATACGCCCACCTTATACTCATAACCCTGAACTACGGCCGTGCTGTGCCCTAGATATTTCTTTTTGGGGGAAGGGATCGGACTGATCTCGTCAGACGATCCGGGATCCCCGGGCTCTCCCTCCTTCGATCCTCCTCGTCTTCTTGGAATGGGGGAACTGGATCTGATGGGGACTCCGGGGGGATCCGGGGCGCAGGGCCGGGATCTCTCTCTTCTACCGCCTCCTCGCCTTCGCGGTCTTCATGACCCGCCGCCGCCGCCTCAACTGATCGATCGCTTACGATTAGCACGGAAAGCCGGCGCAGCGCTAGCAGCCCCCACCCGGCCCCCTTGGGCCCTTGCCATCCGCACGCCGCACGGGCGGGCGGGCCGCGGGCGCCGGCCCCACGGGCCACGGCCCACGGCTCCCGGCCCAATTGCAAGTTGGGCCCCAACTTTGCCCCCAAGTTCCCCACTGGGCCAAGTTGGGACCCCAACCCCTAGTAGTGGTCCCCTACCGGTAGCCCTCGGCCTCTCACTGACTCAGTGAGTCGGGGCCTCTCCGAGGCTCACACTGCCTCACAGGCCGCGGGCCTACTAGGCCTAGGGCCTAGGCTCTCAGCTCCCCGGCAGGCTCGAGTCAGCTCAGACTCAGCTGTGCTGCCTGTGCTGCTGTCACACTGTGACTCTGTGAGTCTGTGACAGTGCTGTGCATCACAGTGCATGTGCGCACTGCGCAGGCCTAGGCTCGAGCTCTCTTAGCTCTTAGCTACCGGACCAGTAGTACCGGTATATATATATAGCTTGCGAGTTGACTTGCAAATTGCAATTCCAGCCAACGGTCGAGGGCTTGAGTCAAGCTACGTAGACGATTTGACAAGATTGACTCGTCGTTTGAGTGTTCCAATCGTCACAGGCTCACAACTGCTGTTCAATTACGATACCCGTCACGGCGTAGAACCCGCGGAAAGTACCGTGCAGCGCTAGCCGTGCTGCAGTGCTAGGCTGCTAGGACGCATGCGCGCATGCAGATGCGCGTTACAGCCGGCCAAGAGCTGTTCCGAGTGTCGACGGTGCCCGGCATCCCAGGATTCCCAGCTAGTATGCGTGCGTGCGCGCGCGCGCGCCGCACCGGCACGTACTCGGCAATTCGACCTGGCGCTGGCGGGAGATTCGCCGAGTCGGCTGGCACCTGCGCGCGGCAGCGGACGCCGGCTTAAGAAAAGAGCAGCTTAGAATTTGCTGTTGGGGCGTTGCCTCGCCGGCGCGGGCGGTGAGCGGCCGCGGCCGCTTAGCGAGTTCGGGAGCCTCGGATCCGGAGCCGGCTGCGGCGCGCGGACTGCGCACGGCGTACATCCTTGCAATTGGCGTTTTCCCCGCGGCCGCGCGGGGCGGACCGCGATGAAGGGCGGCGTGGTGCCGCTCGATCATGAGCTGGGAGTTGCGCTTGCGCTGCACGGCCTGCCGACCGTCCGGCCGCGCGCTCCCTCGAGCGCGGCGCCGAGCTCCCGAGCGCGCAGCCGCTCCGGCTCATCGGACGGGTGCGCCTCGCGATCGCCCGACTCTACCCGCGAGGAAGAGGCGGTTACGGATCCGGAGCGGGCGGCCGCCGCCGGGGGCGCGGGATGGGGCTCGGGCGGGGGCCTCTCGCGGGGCGGGGCGGTGCCGGTGGCGGTGCTGGCGGCGGTGCAGTCGGCGGCGCTGGCGTGCGTGCTGGCGGTGCTGCTGGGCCCCGACCCGCTGCCGCCGCCGGCGCGCGGCCTCCTCGCAGCCGCCTGCGCCGCCATGCTCCTCGCCGTGGCCGCCGCTGCCGCCGCCCTCCACCTGCTCGCCGTGCGGCCGCTGCGCCGCCTCCTCGCCGCCGCCGCCCGCCCGCGGCCCCGCCCCGGGGCCCCTCCCCGCCCTCCTCGCCGCCATCGACCCCCGCCCGTCGCCGGCGCCGGCGGGGCCGGCCGGGGCGGGGCGAGCGGGGCGTGGCTGCGGGACGAGGTGGCGGAGCTGCGTGGCGCGTGGGAGGCCGCCGGCGCCGCCCTCGCCGCCTGGCGCGAGCACTTCGACGCCCTCTTCGCCTTCCAGGCCCGACCCCCCCGCCACCACCCGCCCCGCCCCGCCCCGCCCTCCCCGCCCCGCCCCGCCCCGCCCCGCCGGCCGGGCTCACGGGGCCGCGCGGCGCAGGGCGCGGCCTACCTGTGCGTCACCGAGGCCGGCGCCGTTACGCGCATGAACGACGTGCGCCGTCCGCCCGCGCTCCGCCCGGGGCCGCCCCGAGCGCCCGCCGGCCGCAGGTGGCGCGCAAGCTCTTCGGGGTGCCGGAGGCCCCGCCCCGGTGCGCCCCTCGCCCCGCCCCTCGCGCCCAGCGCCGAGCCGCGCCGCGCCGCGCCGCGCCGCAGCCGCCGGCGAACCTCTCTGCGCTGCTGCCGAAGCTCTCGCCGGCGGTTCTGATGGCGGAAGTGGGAGAGCATGCAGCCGGGCCGATCACGATCTCGAGGGCGGCGGCGGGCGCCCGCGGCGGCGGCGGCGGCGGCGGGCTGTCGAGATGGACAGCGTGTGCCGCCGCGCCGACGGGACAACTTTCCTCGCCGAGATGCGCGCCTGCCGCCTCCCGACGGACGCGGCGACCGGGGACGCGCTCGGGCCGGCGACGGGGGCGGGCGGGGGCTCGGGGGTGGCGCGGCGGGGGTCGGGATCGAGGGGGCTGCTGCTGCTGCAGCTGCGGGAGGCGGGGTGGAAGGGGGCGGACCCGCGCGTGAGCGTCTTCATGGAGCAGGCGAACGACGCCGTCATCGTCATGACCGCCAACTCCACGGCCCGCCGCGCCCCCCGCCCCCGCCCGCCCCGCCTGACCCGCCCCAGATCACCGCCTTCAACCGGAGCGCCCAGGCCATGTTCGGCTGGACGGCCGAGGAGGCCATCGGCAGCAAGGTCGAGATGCTCATGAGCAAGCTCTACGGCTCCATCCAGTGCGCCCCGCGGCGGGCGGGGCGGGGCCGGGGCGCTGAGGGCGGGGCGGGCAGCCACAAGGCGGTGAAGCGGTACCTGCAGACGGGCGAGGCGCGCGTCGTCGGCCGCCTGCGCGAGACGACCGCCGTCCGCCGCGACGGCTCCCCCTTCCGTCCGCCCGCCCGCCCCGCCCCGCCCCGCCCCGGCGGCGGCCGACGGGGCGGCGGGGGCAGCGATCGAGCTCTCGGTGGCGGAGGCGCGGGTCGGGGGCGAGCGGCTCTTCGTGGGGAGCATCCGGGACGCGAGCGAGCGGCGGCGGGCGGTGCAGGAGCTGGAGGACACGAAGAGCCGGTACCAGTCGCTGCTGCTGAACATCCTGCCGGCGCCCGTGGTGAAGGAGCTGCTGGAGGAGCGGCCGGTGCTCGAGCTCGCCACGCGCTACGAGGAGGTCGCCATCGTCTTCGCCGACATCGTCGGCTTCACCGTGCGGCCCCGCCGGCCCCCGTCCCCCCGCGTCCCGCGGGGCCGCCGGGCCGGCTCGAGGGCGGGGGCGGGGCGCAGACGATCAGCGAGGGGCTGGACCCGCGCGTGCTCGTGCAGACCCTCAACGACATCTTCTCCCGCTTCGACGCCATCTGCGAGCGCCACGGCCTCGAGAAGGCGCCCCCGCCCCCCCGCCGCCCGGCCCCGGCCCCTCGCCCCGCCCTGACCGGCCCCCTGCGCCCAGATCAAGACCATCGGGGGTGAGACCATCGATATCCCGAGACCGCCGGCCGGGGCGGCGCCGCTTCGGCTCTGACGCCCCCCGGCGGCAGACGCGTACATGGCGGTCTCGGGGCTGCCCTTCCCGATCCCGCAGCACGTGGAGGCGGCGGCCGACACGGCCCTCGAGATGATCGAGGCGCTCGAGAACGTGCCGCCCTTCACCGTCCGCCTCAAGACCCGCCGCCGCGCCCCCCGCCCCGGCCCCGGCGCCGCCGCCACGCTGCTGCCGCCGCCGCCCGAGCCGCCTGCGCGGCGGGGCAGCCTCGAACTGGAAGCGAACGCTGGCGGGGTTGTGTACGACGAGGTTCGGGGCTTCTCGCGGCGGCCCTCCGCCGTCGGGCCCCCCGGCCTGCCCCAGGCCGCCCCCTCCCAATCCCGCGCCACGTCTCCCGCCTCGAGGCCGACCCCAGACACGGCCCCGCCGACGGCCTCTGCGGCGGGGGCGGGGGCGGAGGAGTGGGAGGAGGTGGAGGAGGAGCAGCGCGTCGACCTCCAGATCCGCGTCGGCATGGTCCGCCCCGCCCGCCCGCCCCTCTGAGGCCCCTCCCCGCCCCCCGGCCCCGCGCGCGCGTGCGGGCCGACGGCGGGGGTGCACGTGCAGCACATGGGCCCGGTGGTGGCGGGGGTGATCGGGATCCGGAAGCTGGTGTACGACGTCTGGTCGGACGCCGTGAACGTCGCGTCGCGGATGGAGTCGTCGGGGGCGCCGGGCCGCGTGCACGTGAGCGCCGCCGTCGAGGCGCGCCTGCGGGAGCGCTTCGAGCTCGAGCCACGCGGGAGCGTGCACGTGAAGGGCAAGGGGCCGATGGAGACCTTTTTCCTCGTCGGCCGCCGCCCGGAGGACCCGGGCGACCCCGCGACGCAGCGCGAGAACACATCGGGGCGCCTGCGGGCCGCCCTCTCGCCGCCGCTTGCTTCCCTGCCGCTCAGCAACCCGAGGGCAAGCCTGGCGTCCGAGGGGGAGGGCCCCGCCTCCGCCGAGTTCTCCCTCGGCGCCGCGGCGGCCCCTGCGCGATCGGCGCAATCGGCCTCTGTGAGGAGAGCAAAGAGCGTGCACCTGATCCGGATGCAGGAGGCGGAGATGGCGCGGCAGGAGATGGAGGACCGGGAGCCGGTCTCGGCCCTCGCCGGCGGCTTTGCCTGGGAGCGGGTCGCCGACCCCGCCTTCAACGCGCGCGACGTGGTGCACCTGGCGGCGAGCGAGGCGCGCGCGCTCGTCGGCAAGCTGCTCCGCATGCTCGGCCTCGCCTCGCTGCTCGCCGGCAAGGAGGCCGCCCTCGACGCCCTCGTCCAGGAGCTCCAGGCCGCCCCGCCCCGCGCCGGCTCCCCCGCCCGCGGCTTCCAGGGGGCCCTCCAGGCCGCCCACCAGCTCGCCCTGCTCGTGCGGGGCGTCGAGCGGCTGCGGCGGCACGTGTACCCCGCCGAGATCCTCGGCATCTTCCTCGCCCTTCTCTGCTCCAACGCCGAGGCCGCCGTGGGGGCCCTCCTGCAGGCCTCGCGGCTGCCCGAGGGGCAGGGGCCGGGGCCGGCCGCGCCGCCGCAGGCCCTCGAGCGCAGCGCCCTCGCCCGCGCCCGCGAGTGGCTCCAGCAGCACCCCCTCGACGGCAAGCCCGCCGCCGCCGGGCCCTCGCCCGTGGCGGACATGAGGAGGGCGGGTCGGTCGATCAAGAGGAGAGCGGCGGCGTCGCTCACGATCGATACCAACCCGCCGGCCGTGGAGGCCGTGCGCGGGGCCGGCGTGGAGTGCAGCCCGCAGAGCGATTCCTCCCCGCACAGCGCCCACGCCCGCTTCAGCTTCCGGGCGGCCCCGTTCCTGCAGGCGGCGGCAGCCGCCGACCGGGATGGCCTCGGGCCCCCCTCGCCGTCGAGCGTCGCCGCCGTTGGCCGCCCCGGAGCGCCCGCCCCGCACTTCTCCCCGCTGCGCGGCCCGCAGGAAGCGCCGGGAGGCGGCAGCGCCAGCGGCGGCCTGCAGCCTTCGCCGCGGTCACCACCATCGCCGAAGGGGCCGGTAGAAGACGGGTTCGGGCCAGCGTCGCCGTCGGGGAAAGGCGGGCGCGTGGCGGCGCTGCTGCTGGAGATCCTCGAGGAGATCGACTCGGTGGACGAGCGGCGCGCCCGCCCGCCCGCCCGCGCGCCGGCGGCAGCGGCGGCTGAGCGGGCGGGGGCGCAGGTGCGCGAACACGCTCTGCTCGTGCCTGGAGGCGGTGGGGGACCGGGCGGAGGCGGCCCTCGCCTGGACCCTCCTCATGGAGGAGACGGCCGCCGAGTACGAGGCGCTCCGCTCCGGCGGGCCCGACCGCTCCTGGTCCCTCTCCGAGCCGGCCCGCGCCCGCCTCTGCGCCCTCCTCTTCCGCGTCGCCAGCTTCGCCGACTGCTACAAGTTCCCCCACGTCGCCGAGCGCGCCGCCCCCGCCTTGTCCGCCCGCCCCACCCGCCCCCGCCGCGGCCGCCCCGCCTGACACCCCACCCGCAGCGCGTACCAGTACTTCCGTGCGCCGCGCCGCGCCGCGTGCCGGCGCCGCCACGCGCCGCTGCCCTGCAGCTGTCGCCGACGCGGGGTCGCGCAGCGGAACTGGCGCCGGCGGGGCCGATCGAGCCGCCGGAGCGGGAGGAGGGAATGTCGGACGGGGCGAGCTCGGTGGGCAACAACAACGCCACCTCAGCACGTGCGTGTTTCTCATCATGACCAGCGTTCCCGCGCGGAATCTTGAATCTGAGGCGGCGCGCGCAGAGCTGCTGGAGGGCGGGTTCACGAACCTGATCATGGGCGGCCCGGCGGCGTCGCTGGGGACGCACGGGCACAGGCGCTCCTCCATCCACTTCCAGCGCGCTCGCTCGGCGTCGGATCTGAGCCAGTCGGGCCCCAGCTCCCGCCTCAGCTCCCTAGGCCTCGCTACCATCTCCAGCTCCCTCCGCAACCCGCTGGCGCCGGCGTGGCCGGCGGGGGCGGCGCAGCAGGCGGCGGCGGTGGCTCGGGCGCGGCGGGCGGCGCGCCTCGCGCCGGCGGCGCTCCGGGCGTGGCAGGCGAGCGCGGAGCACGTCATCGCGTTCATCGACGTGCGGCCCGGGAGCTGCGCGGGGGGCGGGGCCGGGACGGGGCGCTGAGTCGCTGGGGGGCAGATCGTCGTGGGGCCGGTGCTGCACGTGGCGGGGCGGCTGCTGGAGGAGCTCGCCGACGAGGAAGGCAAGCTCGAGCAGCCCCGCGAGATGTTCCGCGCCATCGCCTTCGCCGGGCCCCTGCCTCCCCCGGGCGTCTCGACCCCGGATGCGGATGCGCGTGCAGGTGGTGCCGCCGCCCCTTCTTCAAATTCGGAGCCGGAGTTGGCGACGCCGCGCTCAAGGGCGCGGGCCCGCCGCCTCCCAATCGCGAGCCGGCACCCAGCCTCCACTCAAGCTCAAGCAGCCTCGGGCGACTCGATCGCGAGCCCCGTCGCGAGGCCCGGGCCCCAAGCCTCCCGTCGACTCGCCGATCGCGAGCTCGAGCTCGAGCCGCCCAGGAACCCTTTCCAGACTCCCACTGCACTTGCAATCGGCCACTACTATGCGTTTGGAATTTAGCATTTGATTCCGAAATATACGTAGGATGACGTTTGCGTAGGGTGTGTTCGGAAGCCAAATATACGTAGGTTGACGTTTCTTTCCGATATCCTATCATGTCACAGTGTTGCCAGCGCTAGCATCCAAGCTTAAGCTTCGATTTGCAAATGACGCATGCACAGTGATTGGATCACTGATATTTATCCACAAATGTACACTCTAGATCTGCGCATGCGCCAGCGCTAGCGCTAGCCTGGCAGCTGCACTCTAAAGCTAGATATACCGATATGCATTAATTTACGTGTATACGTATACGAAATCGAACCATTACAGTACATGTACAGTTGCTAGCACACACTTCCGATCACGGCCGTTCACGTTCCGTTCATCATGGCATTGGGGTACTATCTTCAAAGAAAACCTACCGTCAAAAAGAAAACTATAGCTAGGCTAACGCGCAACCTAAAGCTACTAGGCTAGCAAAAACATGATCACGAAGCAGTGCAATCGCGATCGCGAATTCAAAAATGAAATACGCTAGAGCGGGTGCAAAAAAGATGCATCCCATATAGCGCTTCGACGGCTCGCCGTCAGTCGTACTAGAGGGCTGTGTGACTGCGCGAGGGCGCAGCGATGCAGCTGGGGTGCAGATCCACAGCCGTGACCGCTAGAAGACGCTGGAGAAGGGCCTGGCTGCGGCGGGCCCCGAGGGGGGCACCCCGCCCCCGCGGCCTGCCCGAGGGGGCCCCGAGGAGCGGGGAGCCGCGAATGCGGACGGGGTGCCCCCCTCGGAAGGAGTCGGGGAAGCAACGGCGGGCGTTAGGGGCCCGGCGAAGGCGATGGCGCGGAACATCTCGCGGGGCTGCTCGAGCTTGCCCTCCTCGTCGGCGAGCTCCTCCAGCAGCCGCCCCGCCACGTGCAGCACCGGCCCCACGACGATCTGCCCCCCAGCGACTCAGCGCCCCGTCCCGGCCCCGCCCCCCGCGCAGCTCCCGGGCCGCACGTCGATGAACGCGATGACGTGCTCCGCGCTCGCCTGCCACGCCCGGAGCGCCGCCGGCGCGAGGCGCGCCGCCCGCCGCGCCCGAGCCACCGCCGCCGCCTGCTGCGCCGCCCCCGCCGGCCACGCCGGCGCCAGCGGGTTGTGCACGTGCGGGGTGGGGCCGGCTCCGAGGGAGTGCGGGCGCGGGTTCTCGGCGAGGGTGCGTCCGCGCGGGGCGCCGGGGGCGGGCCGCTGGTGGCCGTGCAGTAGGGCAAAGGAGCCAAGGGCGGGGCCGCCCATGATCAGATTCGTGAACCCGCCCTGCAGCAGGTCTGCGGGCGCCGCCGTCAGAGAGAGCGGGAGGCGTCGCGCAAGGCAGCGCACCCGGGGACAGATCGGCGGTGCCCACCGAGCTCGCCCCGTCCGACATCCCATCCTCCCGCTCCGGCGGCTCGATCGGCCCCGCCGGCGCCAGCTCCGCTGCGCGACCCCGCGTCGGCGACAGCTGCAGGGCAGCGGCGCGTGGCGGCGCCGGCACGCGGCGCGGCGCGGCGCACGGAAGTACTGGTACGCGCTGTGGGGTGGGGCGTCAGGCGGGGCGGCCGCGGCGGGGCGGGGCGGGCGGGGCGGGCGGACAAGGCGGGGGCGGCGCGCTCGGCGACGTGGGGGAACTTGTAGCAGTCGGCGAAGCTGGCGACGCGGAAGAGGAGGGCGCAGAGGCGGGCGCGGGCCGGCTCGGAGAGGGACCAGGAGCGGTCGGGCCCGCCGGAGCGGAGCGCCTCGTACTCGCCGGCCGTCTCCTCCATGAGGAGGGTCCAGGCGAGCGCCGCCTCCGCCCGGTCCCCCACCGCCTCCAGGCACGAGCAGAGCGTGTTCGCGCACCTGCGCCCCCGCCCCCTCAGCCGCCCCTGCCGCCGGCGCGCGGGCGGGCGGGCGGGCGCGCGCGCGCCGCTCGTCCACCGAGTCGATCTCCTCGAGGATCTCCAGCAGCAGCGCCGCCACGCGCCCGCCCCGCGCGGCGCGCTGCGTCGACTGGCCGGCGGCGGACGTCCGGCGGGAGCCGGGCGCCGAGGAGGGCCTCGGCCCCGGCCTCCACATCGCCTCGCTCGTGGGAAACGAGCCCGAGCTGTAGACGCGCCCGATCCCGGGCGTCTCCTCCTCCTCCTCCTCCTCCAGCTCGGGCACCGTCTCGGGCTGCTGGGAGCGGCAGCGGCTGCGGACGCTGGCGGTGGCGGCTGGCGGCGAGGGCGAGGCGAGCTCGCCGACGCTCGGGAGGAGGCGCCCCTCGGCGGCCACGAGGCGGAAGGAGGGCGCCCGGAAGCTGAAGCGCGGGCGCCCCGAGGGCGAGGCTGGCGGCCCCGCTCCAAAGCCCAGCGAGCCCCCCCCACTCGGAGGTCCCGCCGCCGGCTCCTGCGCCGCCGCCGCCGCCGCCGCCGCCCGCCGCATCTCTTCCACGGGCGAGGGCGCCGGCGCCGGCGCCGGGGCGGCGGCGGGCTTGCCGTCGAGGGGGTGCTGCTGGAGCCACTCGCGGGCGCGGGCGAGGGCGCTGCGCTCGAGGGCCTGCGGCGGCGCGGCCGGCCCCGGCCCCTGCCCCTCGGGCAGCCGCGAGGCCTGCAGGAGGGCCCTCACGGCGGCCTCGGCGTTGGAGCAGAGGAGGGCGAGGAAGATGCCGAGGATCTCGGCGGGGTAGACGTGCCGCCGCAGCCGCTCGACGCCCCGCACGAGCAGCGCGAGCTGGTGGGCGGCCTGGAGGGCCCCCTGGAAGCCGCGGGCGGAGGAGCCGGCGCGGGGCGGGGCGGCCTGGAGCTCCTGGACGAGGGCGTCGAGGGCGGCCTCCTTGCCGGCGAGCAGCGAGGCGAGGCCGAGCATGCGGAGGAGCTTGCCGACGAGCGCGCGCGCCTCGCTCGCCGCCAGGTGCACGACGTCGCGGGCGTTGAAGGCCGGCTCCGCCACCCGCTCCCAGGCGAAGCCGCCGGCGAGCGCCGAGACCGGCTCCCGGTCCTCCATCTCCTGCCGCGCCATCTCCGCCTCCTGCATCCGGATCAGGTGCACGCTCTGCGCCCGCTTGAAGCGCGGCCCGTGGCCGCTGCCGCCTGCATCAAAGTCGCCTCCAGCGCTCTCGGCGAGGCTTCCCTTGCGCGTCACAGCCGCTGTACGCGGGGACGCTGCCATGGATGGCGGCTCGCCGGGGGCCGGGCCAAGGGCGGCCCGGATGCGGCCCGCCGCCCCTACTTCCCGGTGCGTGGCCGGCGTGCGGGCGCCCTCCGGGCGGCGGCCGACGAGGAAGAAGGTCTCCATCGGCCCCTTGCCCTTCACGTGCACGCTCCCGCGCGGCTCGAGCTCGAAGCGCTCCCGCAGGCGCGCCTCGACGGCGGCGCTCACGTGCACGCGCCCCGGCGCCCCCGACGACTCCATCCGCGACGCGACGTTCACGGCGTCCGACCAGACGTCGTACACCAGCTTCCGGATCCCGATCACCCCCGCCACCACCGGGCCCACGTGCTGCGCCCCCGCCGTCGGCTCGCACGCGCGCGCGGGGCCGGGGGGCGGAGCCTCAGAGGGGCGGGCGGGCGGGGCGGACCATGCCGACGCGGATCTGGAGGTCGACGCGCTGCTCCTCCTCCACCTCCTCCCACTCCTCCGCCCCCGCCGCCGCCGCTTGGGCAGGGGCGGGCGACGAGGAGCGGGACCCGGCAGCGAGGTCGAAGAGAGAGGCGGGGAGGAGGACGCCCGGGGCCGGCGCCGGCGAGGCGCGCCCGTCGGAGGCCGGCCCGTGGATGGTTGTCGAGGGCCGCGGCGAGAAGCGCCCGCTGCCTTCGTGTTCTTCTTCCAGTTCGAGGCTGCCCCGCCGCGCAGGCGCCTCGGGCGGCGGCGGCAGCAGCGTGGCGGCGGCGCCGGGGCCGGGGCGGGGGGCGCGGCGGCGGGTCTTGAGGCGGACGGTGAAGGGCGGCACGTTCTCGAGCGCCTCGATCATCTCGAGGGCCGTGTCGGCCGCCGCCTCCACGTGCTGCGGGATCGGGAAGGGCAGCCCCGAGACCGCCATGTACGCGTCTGCCGCCGGGGGGTGTCAGAGCCCCAACGCGGCGCCGCCCCGGCCGGCGGTCTCGGGATATCGATGGTCTCACCCCCGATGGTCTTGATCTGGGCGCAGGGGGCCGGTCAGGGCGGGGCGAGGGGCCGGGGCCGGGCGGCGGGGGGGCGGGGGCGCCTTCTCGAGGCCGTGGCGCTCGCAGATGGCGTCGAAGCGGGAGAAGATGTCGTTGAGGGTCTGCACGAGCACGCGCGGGTCCAGCCTCTCGCTGATCGTCTGCGCCCCGCCCCCGCGCTCCAGCCGGCCCGGCGGGCGGGGCCCCGCGGGGCGCGGGGCGGGGGCGGGCGGGGCCGCACGGTGAAGCCGACGATGTCGGCGAAGACGATGGCGACCTCCTCGTAGCGCGTGGCGAGCTCGAGCACCGGCCGCTCCTCCAGCAGCTCCTTCACCACGGGCGCCGGCAGGATGTTCAGCAGCAGCGACTGGTACCGGCTCTTCGTGTCCTCCAGCTCCTGCACCGCCCGCCGCCGCTCGCTCGCGTCCCGGATGCTCCCCACGAAGAGCCGCTCGCCCCCGACCCGCGCCTCCGCCACCGAGAGCTCGATCGCTGCCCCGCCGCCCCGTCGGCCGCCGCCGGGGCGGGGCGGGGCGGGGCGGGCGGGCGGACGGAAGGGGGAGCCGTCGCGGCGGACGGCGGTCGTCTCGCGCAGGCGGCCGACGACGCGCGCCTCGCCCGTCTGCAGGTACCGCTTCACCGCCTTGTGGCTGCCCGCCCTGCCCTCAGCGCCCCGGCCCCGCCCCGCCCGCCGCGGGGCGCACTGGATGGAGCCGTAGAGCTTGCTCATGAGCATCTCGACCTTGCTCCCGATGGCCTCCTCGGCCGTCCAGCCGAACATGGCCTGGGCGCTCCGGTTGAAGGCGGTGATCTGGGGCGGGTCAGGCGGGGCGGGCGGGGGCGGGGGGGCGGGGCGGGCCGTGGAGTTGGCGGTCATGACGATGACGGCGTCGTTCGCCTGCTCCATGAAGACGCTCACGCGCGGGTCCGCCCCCTTCCACCCCGCCTCCCGCAGCTGCAGCAGCAGCAGCCCCCTCGATCCCGACCCCCGCCGCGCCACCCCCGAGCCCCCGCCCGCCCCCGTCGCCGGCCCGAGCGCGTCCCCGGTCGCCGCGTCCGTCGGGAGGCGGCAGGCGCGCATCTCGGCGAGGAAAGTTGTCCCGTCGGCGCGGCGGCACACGCTGTCCATCTCGACAGCCCGCCGCCGCCGCCGCCGCCGCGGGCGCCCGCCGCCGCCCTCGAGATCGTGATCGGGCCCGGCTGCATGCTCTCCCACTTCCGCCATCAGAACCGCCGGCGAGAGCTTCGGCAGCAGCGCAGAGAGGTTCGCCGGCGGCTGCGGCGCGGCGCGGCGCGGCGCGGCTCGGCGCTGGGCGCGAGGGGGCGGGGCGAGGGGGCGCACCGGGGCGGGGGCCTCCGGCACCCCGAAGAGCTTGCGCGCCACCTGCGGCCGGCGGGCGCTCGGGGCGGCCCCGGGCGGAGCGCGGGCGGACGGCGCACGTCGTTCATGCGCGTAACGGCGCCGGCCTCGGTGACGCACAGGTAGGCCGCGCCCTGCGCCGCGCGGCCCGTGAGCCCGGCCGGCGGGGCGGGGCGGGGCGGGGAGGGCGGGGCGGGGCGGGGCGGGGGTGGTGGCGGGGGGGTCGGGCCTGGAAGGCGAAGAGGGCGTCGAAGTGCTCGCGCCAGGCGGCGAGGGCGGCGGCGGCGGCCTCCCACGCGGCCCGCAGCTCCGCCACCTCGTCCCGCAGCCACGCCCCCGCCGACGCCGCCCCGGCCGGCCCCGCCGGCGCCAGCGAAGGGCGGCGGTCGATGGCGGCGAGGAGGGCGGGGAGGGGCCCCGCGGCGCCGGCCCCGGGGCGGGCGGCGGCTGCGAGGAGGCGGCGCAGCGGCCGCACGGAGAGCAGGTGGAGGGCGGCGGCGGCGGCGGCCACGGCAAGGAGCATGGCGGCGCAGGCGGCTGCGAGGAGGCCGCGCGCCGGCGGCGGCAGCGGGTCGGGACCCAGCAGCACCGCCAGCACGCACGCCAGCGCTGCCGACTGCACCGCCGCCAGCACCGCCACCGGCACCGCCGCGCCCCGCGAGAGGCCCCCGCCCGAGCCCGATCCCGCGCCCCCGGCGTCGAGCTCCGCTGGGTCATCGGGCCCGGGGGCATATGATCCTGAGCGCGTGCCGGCGACGCCGCGCGAGGCGGCCCGTGAGGCGCCGGCCGCGGCGAATGGCGCCGCCGGCACGGGCGCGGGGGCCAGGCTGTGCAGCGAAGCGGGGCCTTCTGGCACCACCCCGTGCTCCCTTCCGACCTTCATCGCCCGGCTGTGGCGACGGGAGGGGATGTCGCGCAAGCTCCTGTCGCAAGCTCGAGCTCCTGGGTTCGCTGCGGACGGTGGCGGGGCCGAAACTAGTGCGTGGGCAGCTGCAGCATCACCGCCTTTCAGGCCCGCAGAAAGTGCCGCGCGCCGCCAGCAAATGCATACGCGCTACCCTACTGGGCCTAGTACCGAGCGGCCGCGCCACTGGGCAGCTGGCGCCGGTAAAGCTCAAGCTTGCCGCATGCGTACGCGTACTGCAGTATATACACGCCGCGTTACTAATTTAGCTAAGTTACCTGCAGGCTAGGCTGCAGCTGCAGCTGCCGACGTGCCGCATGCAAATTTTGGAAGCCGAACTTCGGAAGAACAGACTCTGCCAGGCTCTCCGAGGTCCCGCGGGGCGGCACCCGGCGCCGCGGCGCCGCCGAGGTCCCGCGGCGCTGCCATGCTAAACAGACTCACAGATCTAGATTCTAGAGTCTAGACAGGCTGTCGGAGGCCGACGGAGGGTCGACGGAGGCTGGCCCCGGGGGGTACCGGTAAAGTTTACACGCGCCGTTCGCGCGGCGGTACGAACGGTGCACGTGACGTCGACGTCGACAGATCTAGGATCATCTAGCTTATAGAGCGACGGATCGGAGATCTATTTTTAGAGCGTAAGCGGCACTGAGCGCTAGCGGACCAACTGGTAAAACTACTTAGTATTGTGCCCTATAGCTACTAGTAGTTTGAAAGTACTCTCCGAGTTCGGTGAATGGGGATACACTAATCTTGCGACGGGTACAGTGCATGCTCAGCAAGATCAAGCTGCAAAAGCTTGAAGAGAAGCGCATCAGCACGCGTACGTACGTACTGCGGCATCGATAACGATCACTTCGAGCCCATGGCCAGGCCTAGGTCTGCAACATCAACCCGGCGAGGCTCAGCGCAGCAGCTGGCAGCGAATCCGTCCGCGTAGCGGCTTAAGCTTCGAATTCGCAGCGGCAGCGCGTCGTGCACGTGGCCGTGGCCGGACAGCGGAGCAGCGTACGCCCACGCGCGCAGAGCTTGATGTACGAGCAAGGGGAGGGCTCGGCTGCGGGGCACGTGTTCCGGCGCGCCTCCGTGTCCTCCGCGCGGCATGGATACGCGCGCATGCAGCTCCGGGAGCTGGAGCTGCAGGTGGAGGAAGTTCGCGCCGCCTCGACGCACGCGCCTGTGCACCCGATCGGCGCCGACTCGTACTGTGCACCCCGTGCGCGCCGTGGGTCCGGATCCGGAGGGGACGGGGAGGGCGACTCGATCCGCCTCGGCGAGGCCCTCAAGGCGCGCGCGCGGTCGCGACCCTTGAGATCGCGGCGCAGCGCCTCGCCGCCGCCCCAAGCTTCTCGAGCTTATGCCTGGGCCTGCACGTGAACGCCCGCATGCGCAGGCGCTGCACAAAGAGCGCGAGAACGTGCGTCGCTACGGCGCTCTGGCCGCGTTCGGCGTCTTCTACGCGGTCCGCTCTCACTACGAATCCCCCCCTTGGTCCTTCTCCTCTCGTATGCCTTGTCTGACCCCCACCAGATTTACCTCGTCGTTCTTTTCCTCCAGCGGGACACGCGCGCCGCCTGGGAAGTGCAGGTCTGCTCTGGATCAGAATTCGAAGCTCTAGATCTTCTCCTCGCGATCGCCCGGGGCGGGGGCCGGCGAGTGCGCGTGCGAGCGTGGTTGCGAGCGCCTCGCAGAGCTCGATCACGCGGGACATCGAGGCGGCGGGGCTCGCCGAGGTGAAGGACCCGCCCGACTTCCTCGCCTGGCTCGAGGGCCCCTTCCGGGACCTCGCCCTCCGCGGCTCCGGCGGCACCGTCGCCCGCCACAACCGCCTCATCGTACAGCCCCTCATCCTCCAGGTCTCCGTCCCGTACCCCCTTCGAGCTCGCTCTCGAATGTACCCCCGACGCCGCGCCCCGCCCCTGGCAGGAAAGGCACGCGCCAGAGCGGTGCAAGGGCCAGCCCCGCTTCGACAGGGCGAGTACCCCTCGGCGCCTTGAGCCCGTACCCCGACCCCCGCCACAGGTGTACCCTGAGTGCTTTACGGGGCCGACGATCGTGGAGCCGCGGCCGCCGGCGCTGGACCTGGACTATGCGGACCCGGTCAACGCCGCCGCCGGCAATCAGCTTCTGTGCGGGCCCCTCGAGCCCTCTGGCCCACTAGAGCCTTGGATTCCTGACTCGAGACACGCACATGCACAGGAGAATCACGCGGACGATGTTCGACCTGCCCGGGGAGAAGCTGCCCGACCCCGCGGAAGCGAAGCAGGAGAAGGTCAGCGAGGCGGCTTCGCCGAGCAACAGGACGGCGGGGGCGGAGGAGGGGCCGGCGCCGACGCGGGAAGAGGCGTTCTACGCGGCCTTCATGCTCGGCCTCGCCGAGGAGTTCGTGTTCCTTTTCGGAGGGCGCAGCGTGCGCCGTGCACGCGCGAGCCCGACCGCGACGCTGACCGCCTCTGGTCCGCAGCATCACGAGGGCGGGGCGCGACTCGGGCTCCTTCGCGGGCGTCGAGATCAGTGCGCTGCGCTGCACCTGCCGTCCGAGCGCTGGGGAGCCTTAAGATGGGAAGATCTAGAGCCCGAGAGTCCTCAGGGCGAGGCGTAGGCTTGGGGTCTTCTCTGAGAGGAGGGGGTCGGGGGCGGGGGCAGTCGGGGCGCTGGACGCGCTGAACGGGACGCGGGCCACCTTCCTCGCCGACGTCGAGCTCGTCCGGGTCCGACCTCCAGCCCAGCGCCCCCTAGGCGCCCCGCCCCTCCGCCCCCGCCCCCTCCAGCTTCCCCGCGCCCCCAGTTCCTCGGCTTCGTCGGGCGCAACACCCGCTCCATCTCCGTCAAGTTCGGTCAGCGGCTCCGGAAATCGCGATCGATGCGGACCCCCGGCAGCGTGCACGCTCGAGCCTTCTTCACGACTGACTGGCTGTCGGTGGCTCGCCAGCGGCGTACAACGGGCACGTGCGGATGGCGTCGGTGGCGGAGGCGAAGATCGAGGCGGCGTACACGGGCAGCGTCGCCCCCTCCGTCTCCGTCAACGTCTTCCGCGCCGAGCTGTCCGCCCCGCCCTCATTCGAGGGATCCCCTCCGCCTCTCGCCCCCGCTCTCGCTCACGCTTCGAGCTCTCGCAGGTACTCGCAGCCCCTCGACTGGTTCCGCCTCGTGCGCCGCTGCGCATCTCCCCTCCGACCCCCCTTAGCTCCCCGGCCACCGTGCCATCAAGCTTGCATTTGACGGCCATCGAGCTGATCATGAAGTGCGCGCGTGCGTTCGGACAGGCGCTGGAGATCGTCGTTGTCTTGGGAGTCGCCGTCCGGTGCGCCCCCTTCCCCTCAGCTCCGCTCTCAGCCCGAGAAGCCGCCGCGGCCGCCTGCGCAGGCTCGTCGCCACGGCCCGCGACCTCCTCCGGCAGCGCTGCAAGGCGAGCAAGACTTTCAGGCGAGGGGCCCTGAAAGCGGTGCGCCTGCGCCTGCCTGTCTCACAGAGCCGGCGACCATCATGAGCTGGAGCTGACCATGAAGCGGGGCAGTTGCTTGTGGGGCTGGCCGACCAGCTCGTCTTCGCGGCCGCCATCGGCCTCTGGGGCGCCGTCGTCGCCGCCACCTCCTCTCTCCCTTCCCCGCGCCCCGACGTGAGCCCAGTCCCGCCCCCTCCCCCCCCCCCCCTGCCCCCCCCCCCCCTCCTCTCCCTCCCCCCTCTTCTCTCCCTGCCCCGCCTCCCCCCCCCCCCCCCCCCCCCCCCGGGCCCGCCCCCCTACTCTGAAATATTTCGCAGGTGGGACAGAGCGGGTCCACCGACGAGGGGATACAAGCCATCGGCGTGCGCCCGCCTCGACCCGCTCCGCTTCTGAATCCAAAGAAGCGCCCGACGCTCGCTCGCGATGGGCGCAGCGGCTCTACAGGGACTGCGACCGCGCGGCGTCCCTCTTCAGAGCCTACCACGTCGTCAGCTCGATCAGTGCGCCTAGACCTTCAAGGGTTTTAATTAGTTATAATTAGACCAGAGCCTCGGGGCTCGTGATTCCGAAGTACAGCTAACCAATGACGTCGCTCGCGCGCGGCATTCGAAGACATCTTCCTGGGACTGCTGCGCCTCTACGGCCTGCTGCACTTCCAGGACCGCATGGGCGTCCTCACCCGCACCCTCGCCCGGGTCACCCGCCCACCGAGCCCCGGAGCCCCTCGAGCTCTTGGTCGGCCAGCTGACCCCGCCCCAGGGCGCCACTGACATGATGCACCTCGGCGCCCTCATCCTCGTCACCCTCATCGTGCGCGCCTTCGCTTTCTGCGTGTAATTTCAATGTGCGTGGCGGGCGCCGAATACCCGTCCTTGACGCATTCGAATTCCCGCAGGCTTTCGGTGCCCCGCTCTGCACGATCCCTGATGATCGTGATCGACCTGCCGGTGATCGTGATCATGACTGACGTGACCGCGCGCTCTTCCTCGCTCTTCTCGCAGCCGCAATGGTAGACGCCGAACCGCCGCTGCTAAATGCAACGAATCTCTGCCCGTCTAACTTTAGTAAGAGACACCTTTTCAGGGCACCCTCATGTTCGGGACCTACGACGTTTATTTCTCGGACCTGGTGCCCTCAAATCATAACCTTTGCACTCGCTTTTTCCCGCGATCGCTGACCGCGTCCCCAGGGATGGTCCCTCGCGACCCTCAGCGAGTACCTCCTCCTCATGGACATGTTCAACCTGGAGGGGTACGCCGCTTCATGATTCGAAACGCTGCCGTTATTCAACGTCCGATGCATACGCACATGGCCTGCAGAATCGTGGTCAAGGAGATCGCCCTGCAGATCATCGTGCGCCCGGTCGCGACTTCAGCTTTCCCACTTCTCTTCAATCTCCTGCTTGATCTTGATCTCGCACCCGCGCCAGTTCCAGTGGGTGTTCGCCTTCATCGCGACCTACATGCTCGTCAACTTGGTCCGTACCCCACACATAGGGATACCCCTGATCCAAGCCCTCCGGCCTTCGGCCTACAGGCTTGGATCAGGGGTATCCCTATGTGTGCGCGTTTCAGGTACTAGGGTAGTAAGCATTTATTTCAGGTCTTAGGGTATTAATCATGTCTTTTTGGCACCAGTATGTTGGCCGCCTCTGGGGTATTAGAAGCTTGGATTCGGCACCAATTAGGCAGGAGAGGCAGGAGGGTTATTTGTAAACTTTCCTATGGATTCCCCTCTTGTGTGGGATTTTACATATAACCCTCCTGCCTCTCCTGCCTCTATCCATAATTAAGACTGCCAACCATCTCTTCATTTCTTTACGTTTTCTCTTAAAGAGATATCTTGAATAGTCAGGGGATGGAAGGGGAATGGGAGTGTCTGGTAAAAGGGTGGTTTGAGGGATGGCAGGGGGATGGGATGGATGGCGGAGGGGATGGCAGGGGGATGGAGGGATGGCAGAGGGGATGGCAGGGGATGGGAAAATGTATGAAATTTGGTTGATTTGTGACGATATCTGGTCAGGGGATGGGAGGGGGATGGGACTCAGTCAGGGGATGGGACTTTTCTCAGAAAACAAATTTTGTTTTTGTTTTTTGAAATTTTCTATTCGAGTACAAGGGGATGGGTTTCCCATCCCCTCATCCCCCCATCCTCCTCTCTGCTCAAATCCTCCTCCTTGATCTCGTGGAAATTGCTGGAGCTTCATAGGTCTCCTTTGAATTCGAGAAATCTCTATACCACCTTACTGCCTCTGCTCCCCCTGCTAATCTCTCTGTTCCCGCCACCCTCAATCTCTCCAACTCTCTCCCTTGTTTCTTCTTCTTCCCTGCTCTGTCCTCCAATAATGGTTTATCTGGCACGTTTGGCGCCCTCTCAATCCCCTCTCTGGCCAAAAGTCGCTCTGTTCTGGCCTCTTTCTTTGCCTCTTCAATGACATTTATTGATGGCGCCTCCAAGAACTCCACGGTTTCCACTTTCTGTAATTCGTAGTGGGCATAAAGTCGATCTATTAGTTTGCCAGAAATGTCCCTTAGTTTAAATTTGAACCCCTCCACTCCTTCTATTGTGAATATTTCGCGGCTCCAATTATTCCCTTGTTTGGCAAATGGGCTCTTCTCTATTTTAGTTCTCACGTGGCTCCCTGCTGGATAGTCTTTTAGATATTCAATTGACTTCATGAATTTCTCGTTTTCTTTTCCGAGTATTAGAGGAACATGTACCTCTGTGGTCTCTGCTGGTTTCATCCCGTTGCTGAGTGGATGGTATTATTGTAGTTGTAGGCAAAATCTTGGAGCTTGTCGAAAAACTTTACAGTATTATTCGCTATACAATACGAGTTAATTAGCTTCTTTATTGTGCGATTAAAGGCTTCTATTCGGCCTTGGCTATTGTGATCTCCAACCTGCGAAACTTGGTGCTCAATCATCTGGGTTTCTAAATGGTCTTTAAATACCTTGTTCAGGAATTCGCTCCCAGCATCACTTTGTATCTTCACAATTGGACGAGGGACTTGTTGCTCAAGCTCCTTAAATGCGTTCAATGTGCTTTCTGCTGTCTTTCCCCTCATGGGAATTATAAAGCCCAGTCTGGTGGTATTTTCTACAGCTGTGAGGAACGTGTTGTAGCCTTGATTCTGTTTGCTGTACGAAGGATAAAAGATTAGGTCTATGGCATAGCAGTCGAGTGGCTGTCTTATTGGGATATAGGCAGTCTTCTTGGCAGATGGGAGGGGTTTATTTATCTGGTTGATTTCTTGGGCATCATAGAATCTACGGATTGTCTTTCTTGGCACATCTGGAAGCTCTTTGGCCAATGAAGCAAGGCCTTTAAATCCTACCTTGGTGTCATAGAATGTCCTTGCTAAGGGATCCAAGTGAGGCACAGCAATGGCAGTTGGGATATCCGCAGGAACTAAAGCTTTGAGGTCACTCTTTTTCTGAATGCGACCCCTCTCTCCTCTTGAGGGATTGGGATTGGCAATATACTCACATCGTACTCTGTTTGTCTGCGTGTGATCTTTGATGACATCTATATTGGGATTAGAAAGCAATCTTTGACATCTTCACATTGAAGGTCTCATTTTCAAGCTTCTTTTGGACAGTCATTTCGATTTGCTTGGGTTTTTGGTGGAGCACATGGTCTTTATAATCTTGGAAAGACAGATCTGTTTGAATGGTCTCCTTACAAACACCTGCCAGCTTTTTGATTTCCTCATCATCTGTTTTAATGCTGTAGCATTTCGGCCTCACACCAGCATATTCAGTAATGGTTCTGCCCTCAAACTCATCTTTGAACTTGCCAAGCTCTGTGGGGTGGGTGTCAATGTCTTGTAGGTCTTTTGCTATAGTTTTCGAATTTATTTGAAGGCAAAGCGAATCTGTATCAGTAAAAAGCAGTTTACAGTCTGGCCATTTCCGCTTGATGGTGTTATAATAATAATCAAATAGGCGCAGCTTGGCAAGATCTAAAACAACTGCCCCAATTGCTATGGGCTTATCTAACTTGACATCTTTTTGTAGCATTTCGAAGGCTACTGCTGAATCGCTTAGTCTTGTTTCTGCTTTGAGTAGGGGCGATCTGGCGTATTTCATAAATTGCTTTTCGTTGGTGGCAATCTTGACATTAGACCTTCCTCTCACTTTCTCAATGGTTTTGCCAAAAAGGCTATTGTTCATGATCTTAAAGAAGTCCTTTTCGGGTTTGGAAGGGGCTGCTTTGCGGTTTTGGGCATTGGATTCGACGTAAGGCTTCATAAAGGCAGCCTGAGTAAATGTTAGCACCCTGTGGATTTTGGTGACCTTTAAGCCTTGCGCTACCATGAATTGGAGCAAAGGTTTCGACACCACATAATTACAAATGTCTTCGCAGGCTGCTTGTAGTCCATCCTCTGCTCTCTTGATAACAAGAGGTAGCTCTTTGTGGAGTTGATGGAGGTGCTGGGGATAATGGATGTCAACTTCTAAGATGGCCCCTCTGCTGATGACAGGTCGTAATTTGAGGGTTCTGGGTGCCATTGGAAATTCGAGAGGGGTAGCTTTTGGGATAGGGCATATCCATATAGGTTATTGGCATCCAAATATATAATGTGGCTGTCCCTTTCCTTTTTGGCATATTTATGATTCATAATCGAAAGGCCTCCCCTGATCATGCCTTCAACCATGTTGTACATATCAAGGTTGGAAAGAAGCTCGATTTTAGGCTTGGTAATAGATAGCATGCTGTCCACGAAAGCCCTGGACTTGAGACATAGAGGGCAGCATCCATCCCAAAAGTTTTGTGTGATTTCTGGCGGAAAAGCTGGAACTTTTCCATTAATCCTTCCACGTTCTGGACGCCATAATCAATAAAGTTTTTGATGTCAATGAATTTAAAGCAACCCCAAGTGATCGACATGTAGTTGTCAAACGATTTTGCGAGGACTTCCACCCTTTTTTCGGGATTTAAGGCGACTGCCTTGAATATCTGCGTTCCAGATAGGGACAGATCATTGGTCACTATGGGAATCTTGGTGAGATTGCTGGTGCGTCTGTGGAGATTACATTTGCGACATGCTGTGCCTACAAAATCGCCAGTTTGGTGGTCGTGATCCCTCACTTTATAATTGTCTTGGGTGAAATCACCTTGGCAGATGTAGCAGGTTTTAGCAAGGTAATGGGTACGTTTCTGCTCTTTGGTCAGTGACATTGGGATGTTGGTAAATAGGGCTTTGAATAGCTCTGGGGCTGTGCTGTCGAGGGTACTCAGGAGCTCAAAGATGTTGGAGTGGGTTTTAGTGAGTACTACTCTATTATTATGAAGAGCTGTCAGTGAGATTGATTTGATCTTGAACATACCAGAAATATCTGTTTCATAATCGAAATAGCAATAGGCAATCACGGGGAGGAATACAGTCTTTGAGAGATGTTTAAGACCAAATTCAATGAATGTGGGTTGTTTTGGGGTCTCTCCAGCACTTGTCTTCCAATCCACACAACGTTTGCTTTGAATGTGGGATTGAAGCTTCTCCTCAGTCTTGAAGTGGTTGGAACAGGTTTTACAGAAATGGAGTCGCTGCTTATCATTTTTAGCTAAGACTCTGGACATGCTGAATATTGTGGTATAATGACTGTTACCATTTTCGTCTGTAATAAGCAGCAGATCCACTTGGTGTTTCCTGTTCCTTGAGGAGCTGTTGTGGAGTAGATTAATTTCTTCTGTAGAGTTAGAGGGGTCGTAAATATTAACAGAGATTGCTGGATTGAGATTTTCAAAGAGATCAATAGTATCAGCATCTGCCTTTACAGGAAACTCAATGCCCTCGAAATTTAGTTCTTTTTTGAACCACCTCCTGTATTGGGAAGTCTCATTGCGCTTGTGGCTATTTACTTCGTCCTTGTGAATATAAGAAAGGATAGCATACTCAAAGCATCTATTGTCCTTGTTATTAACATTGACAATGGCTCGTTTATTTTTGAGCCACTCTGGGAGTGGGATAAAAGCACCTCCTGAGATGGGTTTAAAGGACAGAACAATCACTCTCAAAGCCTCAATGCTTTGGAGTTTATAGCTGTCTGTGACATTAATTTGCGACTGGCATTCCTTAGCCAATTTCGCAGTTTCTTTAGTGAGGGTTCGAGATCTTGTCATGATAGCATAGGTGCTGTAAATGTGCTTGGTAATAAAGTCTCTCGAATTGTTTGCTTTTGAAAAGCGACAGACAAACGTAAAGCGAGTTTTAATCGACATCTGTGAATTGATGGCATCTTGGAGCCTTGTGTGGAGTTCCTCAGAGTAGGTGTCTATAAACTCTTGAGTGGTCAGGATCTGGTGGTGAGCCCTGATGGTAAAATCAATGTATTTATTATTAAGAGCACGATGTTCATTTATTAAGGTAGTGTATTCATCTCCTCTGACTTGAGTTGTGGTAGTTTGTTCGACTTGGATTTGGCCAAGGCGATCAGTCTCATCAAGGGTCTCGATTTTCCCTAATAGCTCTCGATTGAGAGCTTGAAGCCCCTTGAGCTTCTTGTTGGTCTGTTTAATATAAGATTCATATTCACTTTCACTGATGGAGTGATTGGCCAGTAAGAACGCCAGATTCCCGAGAATCTTGTCCTGGAGCTCCTTAATTTGGTAGTGGCTGGGGCGGGGCATGGTTGGGGGGTTGTACTTATATATAGGTACGAAAATAATCTTTAAATGTTTATATTGTGGACAATTCGCAGCGCTAAAAAAACGAATAGAATCAGCATTTAAAGAATAAAATCTTACCTATAGTGTAGAGGAACAAGAATTAAAATGGCATACCATGCGGCATCTCAAATTGCCTATGTGACTCGTCGCCGTGCTCAAGATCCTGCTTTCCGTGAGAGAATGAAGCTTAATAGTCTGAGGAGCAGATACTACAAAGGTGACCCCCTTCCCTGCGTGAGGTACCTCTTTGATGAAAGGAGGTGCCTTGTTGGCAGACCAAGGACAGTGGTGTATTGAGGGGGTTGCGAAAAATTGATTGTTTTATTTAATGATTCTATAAACTACTTAAGGACAAGGGCCCTTATAGAATCATCAAATTATTTTCTCACCCTACTGTAGAATGACATCCACCATGTTCACCACCACCGAAATTACTTGTGCCCCCACTGAGGCAACTTTCAAGAAGCAGCTTCAAAACTTTGACAAGTCTGGCATCATCTCCATGAGCTGGGATGAGGCTAATTGTATCATTCAAAAAGGGAAGCACTGGGTCGAGCATTTAACCCCTGAACAGCTGACCAGGGTTTATTTGGACTTTGACAGGCTTGTCCCTCTCGAGAATGATGCTTCTATCAACCAAAAAGAAGCTGCTCAAGTTGTATTGGATTTGCGCAAACGTCTTGCTGCCTTGTCAGGGGTTGACTTGGATAAAATTGCTGTTAGTGTGAGGCATCGAAGGGTAAAGCTTGTTGATTCAGGAGAGGTTAAATTCAAGCAATCTGCCCATTTTATTTGGGCAGATCTGGTTATGAAGCATGAAGATATCCCAAATCTACTTGATTCTTGGGGGCTGGTTAGAGGGGATGATTATGATCCTCAGCCATACAGTTCCACACAAAATATTGTCTGTATCTACAATTGTAAGGATACTGGGCTTGACAAAAGGACCAAAAAGCATGATGTTGATATTGATGTGGTCTTCAAACCAGCAATGTACTGCCTTCAAGGAGTCCCCTATAAACACTACTTTGTCCAGTTCTATGAAGCTGGGGCGCAGCTACTTCAAATTCAGGAGGGGGGCAAGGCTGTTCCATTCAAGGCTCCTATAGTGGCATCAAACCCCACCTTATCTGGCTTTGACATTCTTAGAAAGGCTGTTATGGGGTTGGATGGAAAACGCGCTGATGATAGAAAGGCATGGGTCAATGTTGGCTATGCCATCTGTAATGTTAGCAAAGACATGGAAATCCCAAAGAAACAGGCCAGAGAACTGTGGCATGACTTCAGCTCTAAATGCTTGGACAAGTATGATGAAGATGGGGCTGACAAAGATTTTGAGAGCATCTGGAACAGCAAGAGAAAGGGGAGCAAAATCACAATGGGTTCACTCAGGACCTGGCTGAAGCAGGATAATCCAGAACTTTACAAGGTCATGTTTTCAGCACCCCAAGTATCAGGATTCTTATTCTTGGATGATGAGGAGGGGGAAGAAAATGGAAAGGTCAACTACAAACTGGATCCAATCCCAGCAAGGGATATATATGAGGTACAAAAACGATACTTGGATGCCAGGTGTATCCATTGTACTGATAAAAAGTGTGTGTTTATGTGGAATGACAAAGAAAAATCTTGGGTTCCCCATGACATTGAAAAAGTGAAGAAAGGTACTTTCCCACACATCCAGTATGATGCTGGGGATGGTAAATATAAGAGTACCTTCAAGAAGTGGATAGAGGATGGAGATAGTACCAGATATGAGTTTGTGGAGTTCCTTCCACCTCCTGCCAAGCTCCCATGTAAAACAGCCAGTGTCTTCAACCTCTATCAGGGAATGGCAATCGATTATGCTCCATGTGGTGATATTCCTGATGTGATCACTGATGAGATGATCAGCCCTTTCCTGAAACATTTGAGTTTAATGTGTGGGGAGAATGAGAAAGCTACAGAGTATGCCTTGAAATGGTTTGCTCATATGCTCCAGAGGCCTGGGGAAAAGATTGGGGTTGCCTTGGTTTTCATGGGTGTCCAAGGCACAGGAAAAAATACACTGCTGGACATTTTTGAGAAAAAGGTGTTGGGCAACAAATTGGCCTTCTCCACATGTGATGGAGAGAATGACCTATTTTCCAGATTCTCACACAACAAAGAGCATAAAATTATGGTGACATTGAATGAGGCCAAAGCAAAGGATAACTATGAGTACAGCGAAAAGCTTAAGGATTATATAACAAATGATAAGATCACCATTGAACACAAAGGCATTGACAGCTACACAAGCCCCAATTGTGTCCACTTCGTTTTCACAACAAATAGTAATATCCCTGTGAAGGTGGAGTCTGGAGATAGGCGATTTGCCTTCTTTGAAAGCAGCACAAAACACCAAAGAGATGCTGAGTACTTCAAGCCACTTCATGCTTGGCTTGACAATACTGACAACATCCACATGATTGTCAGGTTCCTGAAACACGTGGACATCAGCAATGTGGATTGGGATAAAGAGAGGCCATTGAGTGCCAAATATTTCCTTGCTCAACAGGCAACACTTTCACCTATTGAATACTTTGCCTACTGGCTAACAGCCAATGGAAAGGTCACCAAGGAGAAATGTAAGACACAAAATCTGATCAGTGCTTGGACTTGGTGGGCAGAGTTTCAGGAGAAGGCCAAATTCAAGTGTGAGATGAATCAAAAGAAGTTCTATATTGAGATGAGGAATACAGCCTTTATTGAGGTGAAAAAGTGCCAAGGCATCAATTACTATCATTTCAAATGGGAGGATATGATGTCTGCCTTCAAGAAATGTAAGCTGGAAGATGATGATAGCATCAAAGAGGAAGAGAATATTCTGATTCAAGATGATTAAGACTGCCCTCCTTCTACTCATTTTTTCCATTTATCTATAAAAGAGATATCTTGAATAGTCAGGGGGATGGAAGGGGGATGGGACTGTCTGGTAAGGAGTGGTTTGAGGGGATGGGTAGGGGGATGGGAGGGGATGGGAGGGGGATGGGTAGGGGGATGGGAAAAAAGGAAGGAGGTGGCTGATTTGTGACCATAGCCAGTCAGGGGGATGGGTAGGGGGATGGGAGTCAGTCAGGGGGATGGGACTTTTCTCAGAAAAATAATTTTGTTTTTGTTTTTTGAAATTTTCTAATCGAGTTCAAGGGGATGGGTTTCCCATCCCCCCATCCCCCTATCCCCCCATCCCCCTCTCTCCATCCCTACCACTTGGAAGAGGAGGAGGATTAGGGGGCTCATGATAGGCCTGGGGGGGGTTTGGGGGGGTTTCCAGAAGTTTGGGGGGGGATCTGGGGGGGGATCGTTTTTTACTTTCTGGTTGTTTTATGACCAGAAATGGTAATAATGTATACATGTGGGGGGGTTAGGGGGGTTAGGGGGGGATATATAACTCCTATAGCCTCCAAATCTTTTCATTTTTAAGCAACAAGCCAGAAATATATAGAGTTGTGAGAGAATACCCCCCTACCCACTCCACAACCCCCTAATCCCCCCCTAAACCCCACCTTCCAGACTGAGAATGGTAACCTAAACAACAAGACGTCAGTTGGCAGAAACCCCCCCTAACTTCTCCTTGAGTCCCCTAACCCCCCCAAAATCCACCCCACTTGCTTGTAGGCCACCAGCACTTAAGGACATCTTCATATAGCATGGTGAAGAGCCCAAGCCCCAAGTGCCCACCAAAAATTGATTCTTGACACCCCCAACCCCCAAACAGTCTTACATAAGCCCACCAGTACCACCATGGACTCAGATAGCAGCTATGATGACATCCCCTTGAGGACATGGTTGAACTGTGGGAGGCAGTCAGGCAGCAGTATTATGATGAGTATAGGAAGTCCCCCAAGACATCAACCCCAGAAAAGTAAAGAATTGCGCAGATTGATGGAGGCATATGAGAACATCATATGTGATAACTATGGCATGGAGGGGTATGCCCTACTCCACAAAGCAAATTTTAGCTGGAGAAAGTCATGAAAATTGTAAGTACCCCATCTTAAAATCACCGATTCACTCCTTGCCGCTATCACCGTTGGATTCCTCGTACAAAGTAGATATTTATAGACTCCAACATCATAGCCTTACGATGATCTGGTGACGAGCTACGAATATTTTCAGTTTCGCATATACCAAATGTATATACCATAATGATATATGTATATGATATATTATGATGTCACATGACATATATATATAACATAGCTTTCCGGACTCGCCGCGTCATGGCGATCACGGCGCTATAGTTTTTACCAAAACTTGTTTTTTTTTCATATATATCATATACATATGTACGTTCGCGCGTACTGAGCCACGGTACGCACAGGGGCCTGCGTACTGCGCTACGGTACGCACAGTGGCTTGCGTACTGCGCTACGGTACGCACAGTGGCTTGCGTACTGCGCTACGGTACGCACAGTGGCCTGCGTACCAGCTAAAGTACGCACATTAAATCTTATAAGACCATATAAGATTTTGAAAAAGAACAAGATCCGTGCTCCTGCGGAGCACTAAGTACGGCGAAGCCTCGCGGACGCCCTCGCGGTTGTCACAGTAGGCCTATAGGGCACTCAGCGACTGGCCAGCGGCCTGGCCGATCGCGAACAGGTTTCTGGCTGGAAGCTGGCTGGCTGACGGCCAGTCCAGCTACCGCTGGCCGGCTAGAGGAATATAACTAGAGGAATATTAATGTACTGAGGAAATAAAGGGAGGCCGGAGCAGGTTGAGATTAGAGGAGATGAATTATATATAATATTGTTGAGAGGGAGGCCCGGGAGGGGCAAGGTTCTCGCGGCCAGGCGCATGCACAGAGCTTGCGAATCGCTTAAACAGAATCTTGAATGCATATAGCTATAGCATCGATGTGCGGGGCTGCGGAGCTCGAGGCGAGGGCGCGCGGAAAGATGTGCAGGTCCATGCAGGATCGAATTTTCGGGGTCGGCTGGGTCCTCGCGGCCCGTCGCATACGCAAAGCGTGCGGAAGACTTTGCCTACATCTTAAATGCTTATGCTATCGTTCCGCGCATGCGCCGCGGCGTGGGCGCGCGGAAAGATGTCAGGGCGCGTGCAGGATCGAATTTTGGCCGTCGGGTACCTTCCTGCGCTGTTCCGGCTCCGAAAAGCGGATTTCGGGGTGCGCAGGCCCTGCTATGTCCATGCGCGCCAGTACGCATCGATTGCGCGCGTCGCGGGACCGGGCGGGACCGGCTAGCGCTGGATCAAATTTTCGGCCGACTCTTCGCACTGGAGCGTCGACGGCGCTTGAAATCGAGCTTGCGGCGATGCGCTCGCCCTCGCGCGGCATTCTGTATCGTTCTGGGGCGTCCCTGGCGCGATTTCGTCGCGGGACCGGGCGGGACCGGGTCCCACCTTCTGACTCGGACTGCATTTGTCGGAGGTTAAGTACCGGAATTGATCCAGAGGGAAATTCGATTTTCGCGCGACGCCCACGGGCGAGCGGTCGTCTTAGGGGAGCCACGACGCTAAAAATGGATCTAGAGAGGTCTGTGGGGGTTAGGGTAGCTGAGTCATTAGCGGCAATCGCGTCCGTGTCGAGGCAGAATTAATAATTCGTCCTCGAGGGAGTGCGACGCGGAAATTATTTAGCAGGGGGGATCTTGAGTGGAAAAAAAGGTTAAAAAAGGAATTTATATCGGCGGTTTTTGGGTTTGAGAAAGAGGCTTCGCCTGATTCTTATAAAGACCATATAAGATATAAGACAACTCTTATAAGACCTTATATGACTTAAATTTGAGCGACTTGTATATACCATTATGATATATGTATATGATATATCATAATGTCACATGACATATATATATAACATAGCTTTCCGGACTCGCCGCGTCATGGCGATCACGGCGCTGTAGTTTTTACCAAAACTTGGTTTTTTTCATATATATCATATACATATATATGAGCCAGCCTACCGCAGTGGTAGGCGAGCCCGTGTGTCTACCGCAGACCGGTAGGCACAGTCCGCCGGCGGTAGAACAGTAGGGCCCTGCCTACTCGCCTACCGGTAGAGCCCTCGCGCCTACCGTACAGCAGTAGGCGGCTTTTTCCTTATAGAGCTCTATAAGAATGTTTCTAAAACTTTCAATTAGAGCCACTTAAGGAACTTCAAACGCGAATATCTCGGCACCAGATTGGCCGTTTTGAGCGCTCTTTTTTTCCTGTGAAGCTCTCATCAAGCTCTACGCAGAGCCGCCCCTTTCGCATTTTTATGCTGCCTAAAAGTAGATTATTATGACAACTCCCATCCATACTCGCCTTGTAGAGGTGTCCTTTGAACTCTCATATTTGGCGCTGACGTCTCCAAGCTCAGAACTGAGTAACTCCATACATCGCCTCTCTATAGAACTGTACAACCTTGGTCATCGAATAGCCCCCTGTCTCCACATATCAAAGCAGCTTTACAAAAAATATCAAACGATCTCCTCATGCTTGGAAATGAGATTAGCCCCTTCCCTGATGGCAGATAATGTGTTCAATGTAGACGGTTTCCTTGGTACTCATCCCAAGCGCTGCTTACAGCCTGAGCAAATTGCTCCCCTGTCACCTCTTCAATGCTCTCCAAGCTTACCCTTTGCCCCTCAGTTGACCCTGTCCTCAGCACCACATCATAGGGAGACCCACTCCTGGATCCACTTGGGGAGGAAGATCCAATGCTGACGTCAATAGTAGTATCACAACAGCTACATTTATAATTGCTGGTCACATGTATATGAAACATATCCAGCAATTGTTGGAGCCATTGCCACATCTTACAAGTAACAGGACAAAATAACTCAGTTGCTGCTCTCAGTGGTTAAAAAGTATTTAGCCGGCCTCCCCATTGGCCTCACCACTTCTTTTTGTGCCCTTCGGCGATAATATGATGCCAAGGCTTGTTGTTTCTTAACCTCTCTATATGCTGGGTCTTCCCTGTATCTTTTTTGGTTTGCTAAAGCGCTCTTAATATAACTCTCACTTACAGGACTATCAACGGTGAACTCAACCAGACTGATGGTATCATCCATTTATAATAGAAAAAACGTTTATTTTTTCTCAAAGCCAAACCCGTCGTTTATACACTGTGGGGGCTACGCCTTTGTCCACCTCTGCCTTTGTAGCACCTGGCTCAATAGTCCCCTTTTGGGTCTTTGTTTTCATTTCATCAACTGCTTGCTCATCAATTTGGGTCTCTTTCTTGGCAATAAACTGTTTATCTGGAATTCCAGTGATCCCCATTTTGAACACCTCCTTTCTTAGCATCTCCTTGAGTTTGGATCTCTCTCTCTTCTCAGTTACATATTGCTCCAAGGCACTGGACTTGGCTTCCAGATCTTTAAGCTTGGCAGTCATTTCGTCCCATTGAGCCTTGGGAACTCTATGAATATTCTGGGTGGGAGCAGTCTTGTATGTGACTTCACCCGCCATAGACTGGATAACCTTGTCGGATTCTTTACTGAGACCCTCACCTTTGCGAGTGAGTGATAGATCTTGGAGCCCAAGACCTTTATCATCAGCAGCACCTATAATTCGCCTGGCACCCTCACCCACAGCCTTCATTTTAGAAGCTTCAGGGGAGATGTTGAGCTGATCACTGGTGGACGTCTGTGGGGCTTTGTCATCAAAGGATTCCTCATAGGCGGCATTAAGGGGATCCTCTTGCTGTTGTGAGGGCTTTATCTCATTCATTCCATTGAATTTAAGCGGGTCTGTGTTAATGGAGCCATTGTTACCACCACCTGAATAACCAACAGCCCCAGCAGGGATGCCTATTTTCCGTTTGGGGGGCATTGTGTCTTTATTAAAGTGAGAGATATTTTTATAGACCGCGTTTATATCGCATTAACTTATTACTATGAACTTGGCTTTTCACTTCTTTGCGCCCCTCTTCTTTCTCTGGTGGTTTAAGCTCATCTTCTTTCTTCTTTGGCTTCCTGTGGAACCGTGGAAATGGGAAATCTTTGACCAAATCCGCTTTATCTACGAAATATTTCACAGAATAATCGGCGGATGACCAAATTAGAAACTGATAGGAATGAACGTACTCTTCAAACATTTTATAGAAAACATCTTTGTCCCGCATTATATTATATTCTTCCTCAATGGCTTCAAGCTCCTTTCTATTGGCAGCGCTTAGGAACATAGCATAATCTGAGTTGACGCGAATGGTCGATGAGACTTTCCTTAGCTTTTGTGTGATACAGATAATAGATATTTTCAAATGTCTGCCCATAGAGTACAATTTGTTGATTATTTTATCGCGAGTGAGATCGACCAAGTCATTATCAATTAGATCGTCCAGTACAACTAAGAGTTGATTAATCGGCTCTCCTTTTTCTATTTTCTGTTGTCGATCTTCCAGAACCTTTTCAATGTAAGGAGCATCCCATTTGCCAAGCTGAACACTTGCTACATTGTTCCAAAAGTTGTTAAAAGCCGTTCCACTGATTACAAGGACGACATCAATCTTTTTGGCATCATGAAGCTGCTTGAGCCAGTACTTGACAGCCTCTGATTTACCAGTAGCAGATTTGCCAATTGCCAAAACGCGGAAAGGGGGGTTTATCATCTCACCAGCATTAAATTCGTCCAAGTCGCCCATGCTTCCTTCTATAAAGAACCAGATAAAAATAATACGATGTGACTGAATATGGTTTATAGATCAAAGACTTGATAAGAATCGATTGATACACCCCTCTATGTCAGTTTCAGTGTATGGGATTCGCAAAAGTTTAATATTGTTGGCTTCACAGTAGCGATTTTTTATAGCATCACGCAGTTTTGTATCTTCAAATGCTTGTTGACCTCCAAATTGTTCTATAGGTTTGAAATGCTGAATGCCATCGTATTCAATCGCAATTTTCAATGATGGTATGAAGAAATCAAATCGAAGCTCCTTAACGTTTCGGCAGCCTTTAAACTTCGCTTGTTTCTTGAACTCAATACCTATCAGGTCTAACACAGTTTCAATTTTGCTCTCACCTTTTGACATTTTACAGTTTGGACAACCACATCCTCGAAGATGCGAATCAGCCTGCTGCTCAAAATCCTTTCCACATGCCTTACAACCAAGCAATACTTTACCAAATTTGTTTGTGTAAATCACTTTAGAATAATCATATTTGTTTCCATGTACAGCTTGACTGTCTTGAACGAATTTTGAGTGAGTTCTTTTCCTTACTTCACCACGTTTTTTATAAGAACATTTTTCACAACCTCGACCTTTCACATGGGAGTCAGGTATTTGGGAAAAGAACGTACCACAAGTATTACATTTGATCTCAACTTTTGTTCGAGCGTTTACATATTTCACACCCGTGTAATCATATTTGTCCCCATGTTTCGCTTTTGCTTCTTCAATGAATACATCGACTTTCTTTTGGAAACGAGCTTGATAGAAAATCCTCTTACAGTTTTTACATCCTCCATGACTCTTGGGATTTAGATGATTTCCACAAATGACCTCAAAGTATTCGTTACAGAACTTACATAGCAGTGTGATGTTTGATTTGTAACCATTATACTTGGCACAATCATAACCGAATTTATCACCATGGATGCTTACACTTTTTTCAATAAACTTTTCAATAGAATTCAGTTTTAGCGGCATTGGTTACGACTTTCTTACAATCTATGTATAGCAAACCTTTAAGTAGTTTTCCATTAGCAAAAAGTACTCATTTTGTCTGTGAAATCCCTTACGAGAAATGGTTAGACTACAGATTAATTTTTCGGAGCCCGTCCTTGTCCAAAATGAGGAACGTGTGCATGAGAGCGCGAACATTGACATCAATTGCCTTGTCAGTGGGCATGTAGAGAGTGAGGAATGAAGATGAAGAATTGGTCAGGTCAACATAGCCAGACTGGGCAATATTGCGAATCGCCTTCTCACCGTCAAGACAGAAACTCATACCCGAAAGAACATAGCGATCAGCAACCTTATCCATATTAGAGCATTTGAAGACATCAGCAATCAGCTCAGCACCCTTGAGCAGTGGAATAGGCTCAGTGGCATAGAGACGTTGACCATTAATTTCCACAGTGAAAGTAATATCTTTGGAGTTGGAGTAGGTCTTGAGAACACTGTGGGAACCATTAGCTTTGTCAACAGTAGCGTTATCACGAACTGAAACAAGCAGAGCATAAACGAGACCTGAGATTTGGGAGAGGTTAACTCGATTGGGTTGGGCACCACCCTTGGCTTTCATATCACTGACATCCACAAATCCAATATCCAGAGCAGGGATAGCCATGCCAGTTGTCTTTACCTTCTCAATAACAGTAGCGAAAAGCTCATCAGACACATTAACAGCATACATATAAAGGCGAGGAGAAGTAATTTTAATTTCAACGTTTGGCGCACCAAGATTGAAAGTGGTGATGTTTTGGCCAACATGTGCCAGCACAGATTCAGCAGGTGCGACGCCAAGCCCATCGTCCTTGTCCCCATCAATGGCTGTGTCCCCAGCCTTAGGAAGAGTACGACCACCATAAGAAGTCTCAACATAACCCTTCCCTACATCCTTGAACCAAACAGTTACTACCATTTCACCAGACAGAGCACCAAGAGGTAGGTAGTGGTTTAGCCAAGGCACAGGAATTTCAACAAAGAATGAGCCACCAAGTCGGTTGGTTCCATGGGCGGGGATGCCGTGAAGCATGCCCATTGACCGCTTCTTTTTGGCAAGCTGATCCTCACTATAATAGACAAGAGGGAAATGAGCAAGGAAATCAGAAGGGATATGGTAGGTGTATGACCCATAGGTAATTTCAAGTCGCTGAACCAAAGCACCAACTGGGCGAGTATACCCATTTCGAACAAGATCAGCATCACCAAAAGTGATAGCTGGAAGGTCGAAGGCAAGTTCAAGTTTGCCACAGAAATTGTAGCGAGGGAGTTTGAATGAAATGCGATTTCCAACACTATTTTCAAAAGTATTGCTCGGGTTCACAACAACAAGAACGGGCTTAGACTTGGATTCAAGACCAAGCATTAGGGAGTTATCCAGAAAGAAGGCCTTGGCCTCCTCTGGGGTTGTTAGGGCTTCTTTCAACGAAAGGCGCTGGAGGGTCGACGTAATATCCATGATTTTCTCTTTTATTATACTGTAACATAAAAAAATTACGAATGAACCTAGTGTTTACCCAAAACTCGCAATGATTGGATATGTTGGATGACTTTGTGACATCCGCATCTTAAAGTATTCATAGACAGGGTCGCCTGCTGGCTCCTCCCCATATCGAATTTCAAATGTGAGGTGGACAGGTTGACCCTCAAAATCGATTGGTTCGTTTATAGCATTTACTATATCCACAGAGAATGTAGACAAACCCATTTTTTTGTTATAGTACTTGTAAAGTGGGTGAGATTCTGTTGAATTGTAAACCACATGCTCACCATAGTCCTTGTCAGGAACCACGATTTTGTGGAAGTAACCAGTCAGGAGACCATCCCCACACTGAACCAGATCACCCAACTCTTTTACTCTGACAAATAAAACACTGTCCCTTGTCTTTTCAGGCTCAAACGAAGATATAATACCATTCACCCGTTCACCAGTAAAGATGCCATCAGTAAGAGCATTATAAACCTGTGATTGGATTGGGGAATTTCCATATCTTCCGGGATCAAGACCAAGCAATCGGGCAGCGCTCAGCAACTTTTGGATCGTTTTCTGGTTTGGATTTCCAGCGTTAGAGAAGGCTAAATAGAAAGGTTTCTCTGAGTGGAATATAATTCGTTTTAGTGACTCATCCCATTTACAGCGAATAGATGGTTCCGGCTCTCTATCATCGAATTTCGCATTAATTACATTTACCAATTGCTGGTGGCTTTGAATGGGTTTTTTGCGACTTATGATTAATTGCTTCCAAGGTTCAAAGCCGGCCGCTGGTCGAGTAGTTGGAATGCCATCAATGCCAGCACCATCGAATTCTTCACTCCAAAAAATGCTGAATGAATTATCAATTGTAATATCCCTGGTTGCGTTTCACCACTCACCATAGGGATACTATTATAAAATTCGGCCGAGACCAGCCTGACAGCCCTCACATTCTCATATATGTTTGGAAGTCGAGCTACAAAGCTTGAAGTAGGACCGTCACCAGAGATTGTATTAAAAGAACTCACCTCAATGTAATCCACGGGCATTCTCCTTTTATCTATATTCATATATTAAAATGAACCGGCTTGTCAATGTTGATAGCAGGGATCGCAGCCAAGGTGAAACCGAAAACTCTTACAGGGTTGCCCTCACAACACCAGTAGAGAGACCTCGAGAGTGTAGGGTTATTTACGCAGAAATTCCAAACAGCATTTACAATAGTGTGGGAACAGATCATTTAATAGTGGAATTCACCTATCAGGATAGTTCTGTCACTGAAACAGTAACTTACAACATCTCCCCCCTGCCAACCGGTTATATCAATCAGGGACATTTTGGGGTCACCCAACCATACAACTATGGATTGAACTATGTGTTCTATGAGGAAACTATAGCAGGAAAAACAGTTGCTTTCGAATTCAAATTATTTTACAATCCAACCACTTATAAAGTGGAGTTCTACAGTAACAGATTTTTCCGTATAAGAGCAAGCAATAAGCGTATTGGTAAGCTTCTGGGGTTAAGCTCAACTGAGTTCCAGTCTTCATTTATGGATGACAATTCGCCCTCTCAATCTCCATATCGCCCTGAGAATTTTCTAAAGTATGATGGCAAACCTATCACACTCAATCACCCCTTGTGGGGAACTACCTTTTCGGGATCCAGACTTTCATCCACACCTCTTAGATATGTTTATTACAGCAATAAGATGGCAGACATGAACGCTGAGCAGTACCTTTATTTACATGTCAAAGAACTTGCTCCCTTTGCCAGCAGACATAATATAGTCCCAAAATCACAGCCACAAAACCAAGGCGCCATACTGAGACTCCAATTAAGCAAGGATATAGGAGGCTATGTTTACTATAATGGTGAGCATGGGGAATTTATTCGAATTAACGACCGACATCTGGTGGTAAGGGAATTAACAGTTGAGTTTAGAGACTACTTTGGGGAAATCATTGACATGAACGGAATTGACAATTCTTTTCAGCTCGAGTTTATCGAATAAACGCACCTGTAAAATCGACTCTCATTGTGGGAGCATTCACATAGACAAGGGGATAAATGCGAACATACTTGATTCTCAAAGAGAACCCTACGTAGAAAGCATCCTTGATGGTGAGAGGGTAACCATTTAATAAAGCTATATCGCCGGAATTATTAGCATTGTTTATATTCTCACAAACAAATGTTTTGTTCTGCCCTTCTGCTCGAATAAAAGACCAGTTGACCCCATTAGTTGATGTAGCCACACTGAAAGTCTTTATAAAAGCATTGGTGTCCCTGACCCATAGGCAACCACTGAAGAGAGTTCAAAAGTGTATGGGAAAGCAACTTGAAGGTACTCAGTGGGGGTCTCCCATATCTGCTCTGGAGCAAATGCCCCAGCTTCCCAGCCAAATGATGAAGGTCGAGCCATGTGGGGCTCTTTACCTATCACAGAGGAGGAGGCAGTAAAGGCATCATCAGCAAGTTTGTACCAATTAGCATCCAAAGGTGGTGACAGGGTGAGAGTGGAAGAGATGTATGCTTTTGATGGGTTCTTTAATTCATAGTTTGCTACCAGCAAATCGCAAAGCTTATTAATCATGCTGTTGTTTGCTGCTATGTATGTCTCGGTGAACGAAAGCATGTCAGGGATTTTAGAGGTATCATCAAGGGACCTGACTATGTGATTTGGAAGAGGAACAGATAGCCTATAGTACCTTCCATAATCCTGATCGTAGTTATAAGGTAGCAACTCCTCCATCTTGTCAAGAGCCGACAGCTCACTTGCTGCCATGAGCATGTTAATCAATGGGCTTCCATCTGTTGAGGCAATCCATGAGAGAATGCCCCAACTGTTCACAGTCTCATAAGCATAGCCGAAATAATCAGACTCTAAATATGGGTCTACCTCACCACAAGAGATGCTTATAACTATAATGTCATCATCATCACTGTAAATCTTCCTCGCATGGCTATAGCCACACACGCTGGGGTTATTGTTTCCTGAGATAGCACCATCAATAAGGCAAGCAGTTATCCCATGATTGAAGTCAACTATACTCACAGGTGAAAAGTAGGTGGGAGCAGCAGAGGTAGCCCTTGCTGCTATTTTACAGGGCAGAAAGTTGTAGTTGTTATCGTTTGTGATGAATATAGGTTTCATGTACTGAGTATCAAACGAAGTAATAACAATGTCCTTCAAGGAATCTTGAATGAGGGATTCGCCAGTAACAGAATTGATTGCGCTTTCTAAAGGAGCCACATCATACTTGGTGTTAAAAAGGGCATTTTCGATTATATTTCGAGGATTTGCGAAAATCAAGGGCAGCTGAGTGAGGTATATATTATGTAAATCATTGGCTGTGAGTTTGGGTTCGCCTGCCCTATCTGGATGCCTAATGTTCAACCCAATGGCAATGATCCCACCTGTGGAAGTTCCACTAACAAGATCCACAAGATCTATTATACGCCTGCCAGTTCGATTTTCGATTTCTTTAAGCAGTCTGGTAATGATAATGCCCCTTGCTCCGCCTCCTGACAATGCTAAAACGACCTTGAGAGGCATCTAATACTTATAAGGAATTTTATAAATCCATATAGTAAAAGCCATGAGCTTTAATTACCCCCCTAATCTGGAAACAATTCAAGATGATAATTCCAGCAGCACAAAGCATGTGAACTTTGATAATATAAAAGTTAAAGGTTCAATATCAATCGACCACAGCTCTGACGGTTCTTCAAAGACTCAATCAAGGGAGCATGCCCTTTCCTTAAATCAGACCGATCCAGACAAGGAGGATGTCAGTATAGCTTTTAGTTTGGGCAATGTGAAAGCCAACCAAGTAGCAGAGATCAAGGCAACCAGAAAGAGACCCAGAAAACTTAAACCAAGTGGAACCCATCCAGACATACCATCAAGGTGTGATAGTGGCCGTTTGATTTTCAATGTACAAGATGAGCAGGGCAAACAGAACACGGGTTTAAGAATTTATAATGAGGGCAGCACCACAAAAACAGAGGTTCCCCAAGTATTACAAGTGGGCCATTTCCAGAACACGAATCAAGTCTGTTCAACTAATGATGTATACCCCAAGGATATTACATATGACTTTGCGAGGAATGAGCCGTTTGGGTTTTTTACTCCAAATGATGTCCACCAGAAAAAGCCATCAATTACCATCAACAGCAGCCCCACTCAACCAGTGGCAATCCATTTACACCCTGATCTTGTCGAAATGGATAGGCACCTTTTACCATTGGTCACAAACACCAAAGACCTTGGAATCAGGACGAGGCAGTGGCGAAATATCCATGGAAGCAATGTGTATGCCAATGGTGAAAAGCTTGTCAGTGAGAAAACTTTAAGGGAAATCTTTGAGCATTACGGTCCTGTTCCTGTCCCCTTTCCGCTTCCGTGGGATCCACCTGACCTTACACCAAAGAAGCAACCAGGGAGGGAATACACAGCAGAGGAAAATGTAGCCTTTGGGCAGCACATAGTTAGCTGGGAAAAAGTCAGAAACAAACCAGTATTTACAGATTACAAACAACCAGCTGAGGAGCTTTTATCACCAGATGTAAATGTAATACCTCTTGAAGATAGGAGATTTGAAGACGATAATGTCTTACCAGATGGCTTTGACCCAAATCTTGTGACTTATGATCGCTACGAGCCTTTTCATGAGCAGCTTTTACCTGATGGTTTTGCGCCTGATCTGTTCGATTTTATCATTAATTGGGAAGATATTCGAAACAAACCTGAAACATATCCACCAGATCCCCATGGTCATGATTGGGACGAAATCGAAAATAAACCTGATAGATTTCCACCAGAAGATCACAGACATGATTGGGAAGAGATTGATAATAAACCTGACAGATTTCCACCAGAGGATCACAGACATGATTGGGGTGACATTGACGGAATACCAGAACAGTTCCCACCAGAAGATCATAGGCATAATTGGGACGAAATAGATGAACAACCCACATTCGCATCAGCAGGCAATATGTTGACAGACTTTCCACTTGGTGTAAGTCTCTATCAAAATATTGAGATTGAAGAAAGATTACAATTAAATGACTACTATGTGAATCGTAGGGGATTAGATGCTGGAACCACAATGGAAGGCGAATTGTATATCAGACCCCCAACAAGAGTTAATTTAGTGGCAGCTGGTGGAGGTGTTGAAATAAAAGACACCAAACCCGGTATCTATCTAACAAGTTACTACCCAGATGACATCCCAATGACAGCAACATTTCCACCTATACCATCTCTTCCAGCTGATCCAATTAATTTTGTAGACAAAGATGCCACCCTTCAAATTAACGTAACTGATGTTAGCGCTTTTGATGGATCAAGACCAAAGTTAATATTTAGTCGAGAACGTCTCTTACCTGATGATTTAATTGGAGATCGAGATGATTATAAACAGTGTGAGGTAGCTTGGATTAAAACAAATTATAATGGTGGAGTGGGGGAGGGTGTCTTAGAGATCAATCAAAGGGCATCAGCCAAAAACATACACAACGAAACTATATCGAGAATTGTCACAGAGGATTATTTAGAAAATAAGAACTACATAGATGGAACAGAACTCTCAACTATACTCAATGATTATGTAACAGAAACTGAATATGCCACAACACTGGCAGCAGCATTAATACCCTATGTTACAGAGACTGAGCTTGATGCTGAACTCGCTAAATATTTACCACTGACAGGTGGCACCATTACAGGTGATCTTACAGTCAATAGAGAATTGGAGGTAAAGGATAAGATTGTTATAGGGAACAATGAGATTTCAAGAGCACCTTTAAACTTCTTAAATTTCGATGTTGGGGGTTTGTCTCATTGCCTTCTAAGATTTAATGCGAGTTTGGATGATGCTTGGGAAAATAATGTACTGGTCTATGAGCTTGTTAATAAAGCAAATGCTAATGTTATTCAAAAACTGATACAGTCAGGAAGTGTAGTATTCAAGAGTTCAGGAGGTCCTAATAACAAACCCTTCTATGATGTAGCAGACACAAATAGCTTCTCTACTTTCCGTTATTCCTTCACTTCTACAAATTCAGCAGGCTATGAAACCATCGATTTCAGTGGAGGGATAACTGTCGCATTTGTGATTAAGTTAAGAAGCGCTGAACCGCTTGAACCTATTTTACAGTTTGATGGGTCTTCTACACTTGGTAGTAATGGGCAAATTTGGAGTATTTCCAAAGGTCAATGGGGTGATGGTTTCGTTTTGAACATCAGCAAATTAGACCAATCTACTTTCAGGGTTCCACTCACAATTGACGAAGTAGATTCTTGGACAATCTATGACATCACAATCACAAGCACATTCGTAAAAGTGGGTGTTAATGCGAAAGAGAGACAGACCTTTTCGATTACAAATGGTTCTCATCTGCCCCGAAATGATGTAAAGTATGTATATTTGGGAAGTCAATACTCAAAATTTGACCTGTGCGAATTCTATTGTTTCACAAGAGCCTTAACAGCTGCTGAGCTATATAATTTACGATGGTATCTTCATCAATTCTACGGATTTGTGGAAGACCCTTCAAACCCAATACCAAGAGATGATAATAAACTACTCATCAAGACTCAGGAACTACAAGTAACAGGGATGAACTTAGCAACCACCAATGGTGTAGCAGCATTACTTACAGAATTCACAACCTCGAATGTAGTAGACGGATGGTTAAATAAATACACCACTTCTAATGTTGTGGAGGGTTGGATAGCAGATTCAGAAGCGTTGTTAGAGAACTACTTACCATTAACAGGTGGAACAATCACAGGAAATCTTAACGTGAGCAATCAAGGAAACACTGACAGCAAACTCAAAATATATGAGAACACTTTCAAATTGGATTATTTGGATGTCTCGACGTTTAATGTCCTTTCAGTTCTTAATGTTTTCGTTTGGGTCAGAGCAAGGGACAACATGAAAGATGGAACGATAGTGAGTGGACTTGGAAACGGAGCAGGAGACGTTTGGTTTGATAATAACCCTGAGACACCGAATTTTCTTCTTGGGTTTGGTAATGTTGCTGGGAACTCGACGCAAATTAAGAATAATGGAGGTCCTAACAACAAACCTTATTTTAATTCGTATCCTACCATTAACTTCAACTTTTCAGCCTATAATACGTGGGGGGCTGAGTGTGAACTTTTCATGAGCCAAACTTCACAGCAACATTTAACTGTGTTTTTCGTCGCGAAATTCACAGATACAGCACCTCCAAATGTAGAGAACGTTTTATCTTTGAGATATGGAACCACAAATTGGAGCATCAATAAATGGAACAATGGTGCGACTTGTTATATTCAGGTTTCTAATGGGGTTGGAGCAGCAGGATTAGGTGAAAGCACTTCACCAAGTAACGCAAAAGCAGAAATTACATACTCCGAAATGACGACATGGACACTCTACGAAGTAACAGTCTCTCCTTCCACTGTTACATTTGGGATCAATGGTAGCAATAGAAGTGTTGCAAATGTTACAAACATGTTCCCCAATAACCTTGTTACTGAAAGTCGTATTGGCTCTTCAACCTCCAAACAAGATTTAGCAGAGCTAATAGTGATTATTAAACCAACAACAGAAATCGTCAAAAATAACGTGCGAAGTTATCTCCTTCAAAAATACGGTTATCCTGAGCCATTAGACAATCCTTTCTCCAGTGACCCTAACAAACTTCTTCTACAAACAAACAGCCTGAGAGTTACAGGAAGTCTTATAGCCAACAACCTCCAATATACAGCACCAGCACCAGGAGGTGGTTTTATTATCAAAGATTTCCAAACAAGTTCAAGCCTTCAAGAGGCAGAAATAACTGCCATCAATGCCCAGATTACACAGATACAAGAAAGCATAGACAGTATCAATACCAATATAGAACCTTTAACCACTTCCAATGTAGTTCACGAATGGGTAGCTCCACTGACTGCTTCCAATGTAGTTCAGGAATGGATAGCCCCATTGACTGCTTCCAATGTAGTTCACGAATGGGTAGCTCCACTGACTGCTTCCAATGTAGTTCAGGAATGGATAGCCCATTGACTGCTTCCAATGTAGTTCAAGAGTGGATAGCCCCACTGACTGCTTCCAATGTAGTTCAGGAATGGATAGCCCCATTGACTGCTTCCAATGTAGTTCACGAATGGGTAGCTCCACTGACTGCTTCCAATGTAGTTCAGGAATGGATAGCCCATTGACTGCTTCCAATGTAGTTCAAGAGTGGATAGCCCCACTGACTGCTTCCAATATAGTTCAAGAGTGGTTAGTTCCCAAGGCTGATACAGAAACCGTAAATTCCCAAATAGCCCTGCTGACGTCTTCCAACACAGTTCAGGGCTGGTTAATCCCAAGGCTGATACAGCAGCTGTAAATTCCCAAATAGCCCTGCTGACATCCTCCAACACAGTTCAAGCTTGGTTAGCCCCAAAGGCTGAGACTGCCTTTGTTAACTCCCAAATAGCCCTGTTGACCTCTTCCAACACAGTTCAGGGCTGGTTAGCTCCCAAGGCTGATACGGCTACAGTCAATACCCAAATATCTCCACTCACATCCTCAAATATAGTTCAGAGCTGGTTGAGTGACTATTTGCCCAAATCAGGAGGGACTATCACATCCAATCTTTCTGTTTCGGGCAGCCTTTACACAAATAACATAAGAAGTGGTAGCCAATCCATAGACTTGGTTCTAATCCAAAACTTGATACCTCCCCTGGAACGCCTTTCAGCATACACAAATCCACTGTCTACACCAAACTGTGTATTCCACTGGTATCCTTTAAATGAGCCATCAGGCACAGCAATACCAGAACTTACCAATAGGGCATCTGGGCAACCCAATGCTTTGCCTTCTTGGCTAAAAGTGTCAACTGGGGCCTTCGTGCTGAGTGCCTCTTTAATCAATGGGAATAAACTATTTGGGGTTACAGGGGTAACAACCTATTTGGCGCAACCAAGTCCCTACATAGCAAACCCATTCAGCAATGGGATGACAATGTTCTCTGTGAGAAGGAACTATTCAACCTCTGCCAGTCCTTCAGCTCATCTAAACATTTACAGTGACCCTACATCAAGTAGAAATATAAGATTCGGAACCACAGGAGAAACATCTATTGGAATAACGAGTTATCAAACAAATGGAGTGTATCAAGCAACTTCCACAGCATCCACAGCCACGAGCTTTTACAACAATTGGACTTTGTTTGACTATCATGTCACTTCAACCGTAACCACAGTAGGCATCAATAGTGTTGATTTATCCCCCACATTATCTGGCAACTACAATTTAAGTGAAGTGGCAAATCTCACAATCCAAAAGATTGGGATAGAAAGCTTCCAAGGACAAATGGCAGAAATAATCATTTACAATCGGGCTCTATCAGCTGATGAGAAGGGCTTTATCCGCTACTATCTATCACAAAAGTATGGTCTGAGCAACCCAATTCCCCAAATCAGCCCAGCCTACTCCTCAAATGAGTTCCTACAGGTGTCCACCCCCAATCTTATACTTAATAAGCTGACTGTGAATAGCAATGTAGCCTTGCCAAATATCCCCACATCAAACACTGTTCAAAACTGGCTTCAACCTTACACCACTTCAAATGTCGTTCAAGCATTGATAGCTGAAAAAATTAATCCACAACTTGTTACTTCAAATGTTACAAGGGACTGGCTCAGCAGCTATCTGCCCCGAACGGGAGGTACAATAACATCAAACCTTGTAGTTTCAAGCAACCTTTACACTCCTTCAATCATAAATGGTGACCAGTCCATCAAGTTCTATCCAATTTCTACATCGCCACCAATTGACCAGCTCCTTTCATATACTAATCCACTTTTCACATCCAATTGTGTGTTCCACTGGTACCCAAATTCAACTGATGTCAATGGCTCGTTGTTAGAAACAATGGTCAACAGAGCAGAAGGGCTCCCACTTGCCTTACCAAACATGAGCCCTGGGTTCACTTTATCCAAGAACTCAATAAGCAGTGGGACAGCATTGAATGGAAATAAATACATGGTCAGCACAAGTAGTTCTTCTGGATATCGGCATCAGTACACCACAGCATTATCAAACATTTTTGCCAGTGGCATGACTGTATTTTCAGTGAGAAAGCACACTGCCACAGGTAACCAATCACATTTTGTAGTTACCAATGATGACACAAGTGACCCTACATACGGGAGATATATCACACTGGGAGCAGTTAATGGAAATTCCCTTGGTATTATCACTTCCACATTAACACAAGTCTCAACAACAAGCTTCTTGAATTCTTGGGGGTTGTTCGACTTTCAATTAACCCCTACAACACTAACTATGGGGTTGAATGGCGCAGATGTATCTCCCTCAATTACTGGAAGCTTCCTGTGGTCAAACACGCCAACCATAAAAATAAAGGAACTCTCATTCACTTCCTATGTAGGAGAGATAGCCGAAGTTGTAATTTTTAATCGGGCTTTATCTCCAACTGAAAAGAGTTTCATGAGATATTACTTTAAGCTCAAATTTGGGCTTGACTTTCCATACACTTATCCCGAAACATACACTCAGCTCTCAGCAAATCTTTTGGTAGACAAGCTCAGTGTGAACACCAATGTTTACGCAAGGTCTTTCTATGAGGTGGCCACTGGAACTACAAATAGTCTAAGTAAAATCCTGACATGGAATGAAATCAGGCAAAGATTTCTATCTGGGACTTTCCAGATGAGTATAGGACCCCTCAACGCCAATAGCCGTGGAGAAGCCACTTATATTTTAAATTGGAACCCAGCATTCAACACGAAACCACCTGTCATTAGTTTAGTAATGGAAGGAACCCCTGTGACAACCCAAGCGCTTGGCTATAAGTTTGGATTATCGAATTCAAGTTCTACCTCGTCCACAGTTCATGTTACCTTGCTAACTGATGCGACTGCTACAGCAAATACGACATATACCTTCACAATTCACTGGACAGCATATGGAATTCCGTGATGAAGCTTTATTTTTCTATCCTTCTTAATAAAAGAAGTAATGGGCGAATATAATCGAGTCCAATTACCAGTTTACGCATTGGGGAGTCCAGCAATTCATTTTAGACAACATGAAGTGTCTGATGAAGTTCGTGGAATGGAATCAACAGAACGGGCAAATTCAGGTAATGCTTTTGACAAGAATAGTATGATTCGTGTAAAAGAACTGAGAGCTGATAAAAATTCGGGAGTGGTGAAAACAACTCAACTACTTGTAACAAATGCGAATTTTCAATCAGCAAATGGACAACCTGATGCGTATGGTGTAGATATCAAAGCATTTGAATTTGACAATACAAGGGCTGCTGCTGTTATAAGATCAGGAGGAGCAATAATTGGTGGTGGCTGTAGAGTATCGGGAATGCTTGGCTCTTCTGCTGCCTTTAATGATTTTCCGGACACTTTACCTGAACATGCTGATAATCCCCAAAGAATTCGCATGTTTCTTCCATGCGGGGATTCCCCGTATGCTTTTGGTATCATTAGAGCTAATGTAAATACGCAAAATGCCACTCAACCCCAAGGTATTGCCGGACCATGGAAATTGGCTAATCAGCTTCTACCAAAGGCAATGTATTCTATATGTCGCTCTCAGAATGGAGGATTAGAAGGTTATACTTTCTTTGTTCAAGCAGTAGGCCATGGTGGGCGTGGATGGATCACAAGAAATCCTGCTACACAACCAAACAGTTTCGATTTTTGGGCATCAGAGGTAGGGGGTTATGATATTTTAATTTTTGGATATCGTAATGATGAAGCAGCATGGGCTGTTGCCAACTGTATAAATCCTGATTCGCAAGTATCGAATTTCTATAATGAACCATTCCCAAATGATCCCATTCCGTAATTATGTTTCAGTATATTAAATGGCAGCACCAGCACCACCAGAGCGCATTTTAACAGCGCAACTATCATTAGCTGCTCCAGCTAACCACGTCTTACAGCATGCTATTATTGATAATATTGATGGTCTCGAATCCACAGAGATAGCCCCAACCCTAAATACTTTTGGGGACACTCACATGCTAAGACTAAGAGAATTGAGATGTGACAAAAATAATGGGGTCGTTAAAACTACTAAACTTCTTGTAACAAATGCGAATTTCAACGCATTTCATGGGGATCCTGATAGTTACAATGATGATAACAAGGTAACCAATTTTGCCTACGAAGCAAGAAGGGGAGCAATTAAATGTAGGTCAGGAGGTGCCTATATTGGAGATGGTTTAAGGGTTGGTGGAATTATTGGAGCGCCTTTATTAGTAAATGATCAACCCAATCCAGATGATGTGAATACAAGAATCAGGACATATGTCCCGGGAATGAATGAGCCTTACATTATCAAAATCAACACAATCATTATCAACCTTCAGACTGCTGTCATTGATGTTATAGAGCCTTTGGGAAATCACTATAGATATACTGAGACGTTGCCTGCTGATATTTACGCATTATGTAGAAGAACAGATGGAGCAAGACCCCGAATTACTGTCCAAGTAGTCCCAGTAGATAATTTCGGACTTGCTTTCCATTCACTGCCACTTCTTGACACACAAGATGACCAATATATTATAAGAGCTACCCAGCAAGGGGCTTACACAGTGATTATGTATGCTGAAAGGAATGATGAAATTGCCAGAGGAAATAGATTTGGTCAATATCTAACCACAAATTTATACAATCCCATTGGAGGAAGTGATCCTTTGCCTTAAATCTCCAGCAATCTTATTGTTTTTTCTATTCTATTGGTAATCAAAATGCTTGCCAAAGGTTACCATGTGATGCTTGATTTCCAATTCAGCCAACCAATTAGAGACCATGTGGAGCTCTCTAAATGGCTCATGAATGTCAGTGAAGACATCATCAAGAAATATGGAATACAGGTTGTCCACAAACATGCTGAGATTTTTGATGGCACCAAATCACCCCCTGGATTTGCCCAAGTATTATTATTAGATGAAAGCCATTGCTCTGCTCATTGCTACAGTGATCAAGGCATGTTGGCAATAGATATATTCAGCTGTGGAAAACAGGCAGAAAGGAATACAAGTTTAATTGCTTTTGAGCTGGAGGAGGAGATAAACAAATATGCTGTTGGATTTGGGGCAGTAATTAAAAAGAGATTACACCATGAGAAGAGGAGATTTGAGGTTTAAGAGAGGGGCAGGAGAGGCAAGAGAGGCAGGAGAGGCAGGAGGGTTATATGTAAAATCCCACACAAGAGGGGATTCCTTAGAAGTTTACAAATAACCCTCCTGCCTCTCCTGCCTAATTGGTGCCGAATCCAAGCTTCTAATACCCCAGAGGCGGCCAACATACTGGTGCCAAAAAGACATGATTAATACCCTAAGACCTGAAATAAATGCTTACTACCCTAGTACCTGAAACGCGCACACATAGGGATACCCCTGATCCAAGCCTGTAGGCCGAAGGCCGGAGGGCTTGGATCAGGGGTATCCCTATGTGTTACCCCCCTCGCTGTCGATGCCCCTGTTTCGTTAACGCACTGATCACCCCTCTCTCTAGTTCCTGGGCATTGTGTACTGGTACTACGACTCGAACAAGGAGGCGTGCGAGGAGGGCCGGAACATGCTGGTGGACATCGCTCAGGTCGGACCGATCTGAGGTCCAGATTGGATCTGCGGTCTGACGGGTACGAAGATCTCTCGGACCGTTGCGGAGGACACGGCTGTGCGGGCGGGGAGGCCCTGGCTTTGGGGCGCGAGGGGCCACGTCCAAGCAGGCGCGTACGGTCGCGATCGCGTTTCCGGACTGTACCCCCCTCGGCTGACTGGCGAACAGGTAGCAGATGTGCTGAAGGGGCTGGCAGAAAGGCGGGGCCCCGAGGGCTGCACCAGCGGCGGGGAGCTGGCGGGGTATGCGGCTCCCGAATCCGCCTCCTGCCAAGAGTTGACTGTATCCCTGTACCCCGCAGGGCCCTGAAGGATCGGTACCCCCACCTCACGGAGGAGAGGGCGCAGCGGTGGGCGGAGCGCGTTGCGGAGCGCGCGAGGTCGGAGCTGTCGGACGTGGATGAGGATCCGGAGGAGGGCGAATTCGAAGGGAGGACGCCATCGGCGGGCGATCGCGAGGGCAGCTCGCGGGTTCGTCGACGTCCCCAATGAAGAAGCGCGGCATTCATTCACGTATCCGCGATGGGCTCACAGCACCCTTTTCTTTCAAGTTTCTCTCAGGGAAAGAAGGCGGCGGAGGCGCCGGGCGTAGAGGCGAGTCTCTTCCTTGCAGTGCCTGCTCATGATCAGGTCCTCGAGCCTTCTGCTGATGCGCGCCCCAGGAGCGGCTGAAGGGGATGGAGCAGACGCTGGCGGAGGGGCGCGAGCGGATGCAGCGCATCGAGGCGCTCCTCGCCTCCCTCCTCGCAGCCTCTGGGGGCGGGGGCGGGGGCGGCCGCCGGGCCCCCGTCGCCGCGAGGTAGATTCACCGCCTCTTCAAGGCTTGCCCAGTTTGCAGTTGGCAAGCCAGCCGCTGAGCGTGGCTGCGTACGCATCGATCTTGATCTCGAAGGGGCCGCCGCAGCCGTCCGTCGGCACCCGGCCCCATGCCACATGCACATGCATGATTGCCCTGCGGGAATGCACGCACGGCACCACGTGCACGAGGCTGCCACGAGCCCCCGGCCCCGCGCCGCAGTTGCAGTGCCGCACATGCGCCCCGCAGCATGCGAAGCGGCCGCATGTCCCCCGCAGAGCGACATTCCGCAACGACTGTTGAATCGTACATGTTTAAGGCCGGAAGACGATTAGGTTCCTATCACGTAAACCGAGCTAGATTAATTGGCATCTCTAGATCTAGACCTCACGCTGGAATAGAAACATTAAGAGGAGAGCGCCGGAGGGGCGGCGTCGGTGGCGGGAGAGGAGGTCGCGGCGGCGGGGGCGGGGGCGGGGGCGGGCTGCAGGCGGCTCCTGTTGAGCTTAACGGGGCCGGATCGCTTGGGCATCTTCACCTGCATCTTGACCTGCCGGCGGCCGCGTGAGCGCCGGCGGGGGTCGGGGCGCGAGGGGAGGCGCGGCGCACCTCGATGGACTGGCCGTTGCGGGTGACGGTGATCGTCTTCGTCACGAGCCCGTCCGCGTCGGGGGCGCTCTCCTTCGGGGCGGGCGAGGAGGTGGATGGCGACGGGGCGGGGGCGGGGAGGTGGATGCAGGGGGGCGATGGGCGCGGAGGCGGCAGCGACGGAGGCGCTCGCGGTCTCGGCGAGGGCCGCCCGTGCCGCTGCGGGCGCAGGCCCAGCAGGGGCCGAAGCGGGGCCGAGGCGCTTGGGCAAGGTCCCGAGGGAGGTGCAAGGTCGGCATCCGAGGGCACGGGGCGGAGGGAGGCGGCGGGGGTGGGGGCGGCGGGGGCAGGTTCGGTGGGCGGCGGCGTCGCGGAGCGGGCGGAGGGGGGCGGAGAGGACGACTCGCTCGCGATGCTGGGGGCGTGCGCGGGCGGCGGCGACGCGAGGAGCGGCTGCGACTCTGCGGCGTCGGAGGACGATGTGGACGGGGCAGGCGCAGACGTCGGAGGACGGGGCAGCTGAACTGCGACTTCGTGGTGCCCGCGGCGAGAGCCGAGCGCTGCGCGGCCACCGGCCTTGGAGGAGACGCGCACAGAGAGGCCGTTCCCGAGGGCGACGGCGCGGGCTTCGGCCGCCGGTCGGGTAGCGGGAGCGCACGCGGGTGCGGTGGGCGGTTGCGCGGCTAGAAATTCTGCAGGTGAAGGAGACGGCGCCTTTTCTTCGGACGACGAGCTCGAGGAACTGACGCGTTCAGGCGCGGAGAGAGAGTCGGAGTCAGAGAACCGGACGCGCTTTGTCTCCTTCCTTTCCGTGGCTGCTCGACAATTAGCTAAAGGAAAAGACAAAACGCAGGATGCGAACCTTCCTGAGTGTCGTTCTCGCCAGCTCGAACCGCTTCGGATGAAGGCGCTGGTACTGCGGAGGACTGTGCGCGAACCTTCTCCATCGCCTGCAGAGCACGTGCCCTGATTTCCGCCTCCAAAGATTCACCTGCGGCTTTGTGCCTCTCCTGTAGAAGAGCGAGGGCCTGGGTCCGGAGGGTATTCTCAACCTTTTCTTGTTCTGGAGGTGACAATCAGCGAGTGAAGAACGGCATTTGGAGTGATTGCCCGCACCCTCGCGCTCGACCTTCTCGCGGATTGCCTGCAGGGCCTTCCTCCGGAGCTTAAGCATCTCTATCTCTACGCGGACCGTTTGCACCACGAGAAAAAGCCGTCACGTGCACACGCAGACGCACCAGAGCTCGCGCTAGGAACCATGGGAAGCGGCGCAGGCGATACCGAAGGTGAGTCGCTGCCAGAACCAGAGTCGCGCCGGCACTGCTTCTTCAGCTTCGCGGGATCTGCCTGGTGCTTCATCGCTTCGAGAACTTCATCAACATCAAGCTCGCCGTCAGAGAAGCCCTCCTCCTGCTGCCAACTCAGACGAATGCAAACAAGGCCATGGCATTTCCAAACAGACCAGTTCTCGGCGCTTCATCTCCTCGCGTTCTCGCCGCTTCTTGTCCTGTAGAGCTCAAGGTCCCCGCCAGAGGAAGCATCCGCCTCTTTGATGCGGCTCGTCCCCTCGCGCAGCTTCTTCTGTTTTTCAAGGAAGCCATTCAGTGCCTGAGTCAACGTCTGCACGCCACCGTGATCCGCCATGACAAAGGAGCGGAGGCATCTACCCCCACAGACACTATGATTCCTCTACCCGCTCCGGGCGGATCAGACCGGATCTGACTGGCCACGGCCAGCGTCGCGGATGGATATCAAAATTGACTGCGCGCGGCCGAGTCGCGATCGGAATCTTTGAAGCACTGCGCGCACTCGACCCCAGAGCACAACGCCTCAGGGCCTGGCCATGGGAGGCGCGGCGCCGGCTAAGGGGGCGGGGGCAGGCCCATCTTCGCAGCGGCCATGGCGTCGAGCTGGCCACGGGGCGAGGTGTCGGTACCGCATCCAATCCAACCATGCGCGCTACGCGGCCTTCACGAACCTGCCCGGACGTGTACGAGTCCACCCGCGGCTGCGTCCGCGGCACTGCCCGCGCGATCATCTCCTGCGCGTCCCGCCGGGCCCCCAGCCAAGGCCTGCCTCAGACGGAGCAGCGAGGGCGGGCCGGGGGCGGGGGCCGGCGCGCGCCTGTGCGTAGGGCATGTGCGCGAGGCCGGCCTCCCGCAGCGCCACCGTGAGCTTGAAGCTGCGCCCGGCGCGTGCACGTGAGACTTCGAGATCCCCGCGAGGGAGGGAGGCTGGCGTGGGGTCCGGGGCGCGCCGGGTGTCGGAGAAGAGCTGATCGACGGTGTACCCGTGGACGGGAAGAGCTCCTTGCCGGAGGGCCCCGCCGAGCCCGACGCCGAGGCCGCCGCCGCCGCCTCGCCCGAGACCATCGCCGCCGTCGGCCGCAGCAGCCGCGCCGGGTCGCTGGCCCCGCCCCGTCGGGGCGCGCCGGGTCGGCGGGGCGGGCGGGCGGGCGGCGCGCACCTCTCGACGACGGGGCGACGGTCTCGCGGAGGCGGGCGAGGCGCGCCTCCCGCTCCGCCCGCTCCCGCTCCCGCTCCGCCGCCCGCTCCCGCTCCCCCGCCACCTTCCGCTCCCGCTCCTCCGCCCGCGCCGCCACCCGCGGCGCCGCCGCCTGCGACCCCCTCAGCCACGAGCGAGCGCAGAGCCCGCCCTCTCTCTCTTCGAGACCAGCCGCGCACGAGGAGGCGTGCGCGGGCCTCCTCCTCCTCGGCGCGCCTCGCCTCCTCCTCGGCGGCGCGCATGCGCTCCTGCTCGGCCCGCTGCGCCGCCCTGTACTCCCGATGAGCTTCCTGCGGGCCTCCCGCGCGGCCCGCTCCTCCGCCGAGCGGGCCTCGGCGCGCGCCGCCTCCTCCTCGGCCTGCCGCCGCTCGAGCTCGGCGAGCTCCGCCGCCCGCGCCTCGGCCGCCTCGCGCATGCCCGCAGCCGCTCCCGCAGCTCGCCCCGCCGCGCCTCGAAGGCCCGCAGCTCGGCTTCCCGCTCCGCCCGCTCCCGCCCCTCCCGCACGCTCTCCGCGAAGGCCCGCTCCGCCTCCCGCGCCAGGGCCTCCCGCGCCGCGCCCCACGCCGAGAGCGCCGCCTTGCGCTTGGCGTGGTAGTAGCGCTGCCGGGCGTGCTGGTCGTGGAAGGCTTCGATGTCCATCCGCCGGCGGGCGGGCATCTCGAGGGCGAGGCGCTCGCAGATGGCGTCCCGCCCGAGGCCCTTCTTCTCGTACTCCTCGTAGATCTTGCGGAAGTGGAAGCGCGCCGGCTCGTCCCACGCCGCCGCGTCGGGGCCCCGCCCCGCCGCCTCCGCCGCCTCCAGCTCCTCCTTGTACCCCTTCAGCTGCCCGATGTACCGCAGGTCCAGCCTGCCGCCACGCCCGTCAGCCTGGAGCTCGGAGCCTGGAACGAGGGAGGGGCGGCCCGCACTCGGAGAATCGCTCCACGAACAGCGCGGCGAGGCGCGGTCGGGCGTCGCCGCCGCCCCGCCCCGTCCCCGGCCCCGCTCCCGCGGTCCGGTGCGCCGGCGTACGAGCGATCGCTGGCCGCGCCGTCGTCCTCGGGGGGCGGGGCGGGGCGGGGGCCGGGGGCGGCTCGGGGGGCGCCTCGAGGGCCTCGATCTGGGAGAGGGGCGGCACCGTCGCCGCCTCCGCCGCGGCCGCCGCGGCCTCCTCCGCCAGCTGCGCCCCGTAGGCCTTGTGCGGCCCGAAACGGAGCGGCGGGCGGGCGGGCGGCTGGGGCGCACCTCGGCGCCCAGGCGTCGAAGCGTTCGCGGGCGGACTGGAGTTGGCGGCGGGCGAGGAGCGAGCCGCCGGGGGCCCCCGCGAGGCTCTTCACCACCTCGCGCGACTGCTCCACGTCCGCCATCAGCTCTGCCACCGCTCAGAGCGGCGCCGCACGAGCCGGGGACGGGGACGGCGTGCGCACCGTGGAAGAGCAGCAGGCGCGCCTTCTTGCACTCGAAGTCGATCGCCGCGAGCTGCCGCGCCATGTCGACGGCCTCCTCCTGCTCCTCCTCCTCCTTTGATCGCCGCCCTCCTCCTCGAGCTCGACGCTCTCGTCGGCGTCCGCCGCTCCTTCGAGACGGGCCGAACGCTCCTGCGCGCCTCCTCCGGCGGCGCCGCGGGTCCGGTCCTGCTCCAGCCTGTCGAGTATCTCCTGCAACTCCCCTTCCAGCTCGTCCCTGCGCGGATCTCGCGCACCAGCGGCCCACGCCGCGGAGCGGAGCGCACCTCAGCTTGCTGAGGCGCTGGCTCTCCTGGAGCCACTCTTTCTTGTGCTTGTTTACAGCGCTGGACTTTTTGCTCTTGCTCGTCGCCTGCTCCAGGGCCTTGATCTTGCTCTCGATGTCGACGCTGCCAGCCTTCGCTTGCGCGACCTGGTACCGAGCCGCCTGCGTCGTCCCCGCTGTGGCAGGTACGTGGGGACATTTACGTAGCGCGTCTTGCCCCGCGCATCGGCCTGCAGCGTCCTCACGATTTGTACGCCGGACATCCTCCGCCGCTGCCGCCGTACCGCTGAGGCCAGGCCAGGTCAGAATCTACTGATCAAGTGCACGCGACGGGTGATTTAGCTGCCGGGGAGGGCTGTAGCGCGCTGACGGATGTCGGACGGTGTACCCAAACCGGCAGCTTAGTCTGCTTAGACTGCTTTAGCTAAGGACATGGGCGGAGGCAAGAGCAAAGCCAAGCCGCGGCCTCCTGCGGAACCTCCTCCTCCTCCTCCTCCTCCTCCCGCTGTACCGCCGCCGCCTGCCGCTGCACCGTCGAGTGCGGCCGAATTGGCCGCCGAGCGGGAGCGGCGCAGAGCACATGTCGAGGCCGCAAGGGACTCGGGGAGCAGCAGCTTCATTCAAAAGCGGCAAGGGCGCGCGCGCTCGCACACGTGAGGGTCTTGGTCGTCAGGTCTCTTTCCGCGCCGCGCCCGCTTAGCTATAGGCAACGGAGCGCCCTGTGGCGATGCGCAGGAGTTCTCATATATCTTCTTCTGCAGCACACAGACGGACACGTCGCTCGAACGCGTCGCCCTCCACGGCATTTTCCCGAAGCTCGCCGCGAAGCGCGTCCACCCCGCGCAAGGCAAGCTGGCGTCGCCTTTCCAGAGCGTCGGCGTGCAAGTGGCGGGCGTGGACCTCCTCTCTGGGCTCACAAAGCTCGAGGCCGAGGCCGCTCTGCGGTCGGGCACGGTGGGCGCTGTCCAGTCCCGCCCGTCCGTCGGCGAGCGCCTTTAACGCCGGCGCAGCTGGAGAGCGCATACCTGAGAGAGATCGACGAGTACAGGCCGTTCATCATCGCCGTGGTCGGCGCCAGCGCGGCGCAGCCGTCCCCTTCCCCTCCCCCTCCCGCTCGGCGCACCCCCTCCCCGTCCCCAGCGCCTCCGGATCCCCCGGGGGCCGCACCACCGCCGAATGCTCCGGATGGCCCCAGCTCGACCGCCGCTGCTGAGCTACTGACGGCGGCGCCTGGCGCGGTGCCCGTCGAGGGCGCAGCGGGCGCCGGGGACGACCCCGCGCCGCCCCAGCCCGAGGAAGCGCATCGGTTCCCAGAAGAGGAGGAGGAGGAGGAAGACGGGGCGCGGCTGGGCGAGCGGTGCGCGTGCGCAGAGCTCGGGCCTCCCCGCCGGCTCCCGCCTGGGCCCCGCCAAGCGTGCCCTGGAAACAGGGTCCTGGAGCGCGTGCTGGAGGCGGCCGTGCTGGGCGAGGCCGTCCCCGAGGCCCAGCGCCGCCGCGCCGTCCTCTGCCTCCCCCGCCCCACCCGCCCCGGCCCCGACGACGCCCCCGGCTCCCTGCGCGCCCGCCTGCGCCGCCTCCAGGGGCCCAGGCTCCTCGACGGGTACGACGACCCGCGCGACGCAGCCGCCTTCGCCCTCCAGGCCCGCCCCCCGACCCTCGCCCCTCGCTCGGCGGCGCTCTCCTCACAGGCTCGCGCAGAGCCTGCAGGAGCTGATTGCGGGAGCTCCGGGGCGGGGGGCCGGCGGCGGCGAGCAGGGGTACGACGCACTGGGGGAGTACCTGCGGGCGGCCTGCGAGGGGACCGCGAGCGCCCCACCGCCCTGGCTCACCTGAACCTCGAGGTCCTCGCCCCCGGGGGCGACGATGGTGACGACGAAGCCGACGGGGAGGCCGCGCGGGTGCGCTCCCGCCCCGCGCCGCGGCAGCCGCGCCCCGCGGCCCTCACGAACCCTCGCTCGCGATCGCGCCAGGCGTCGCCGCGCGACGGCGCGCCGGGGCTGGGGCCCGAGCTGCCCCCCGCGATGGCCGGCGGGGCGCGCGTGCTGCTCCGCGCTGCCCCCGGCGCCGGCCGCACGGCCCTCCTCGCCCGCTGGTGCCCTGCCCCCGGCCTCGTCCTCTCGCCTCCCCCTCAGCTTTGCGCAGGGCGTCGTCGCTGCGGGGGCGCCCCGAGCGGTACGCGCTGGTCGCCCACTTCGAGGAGGGGCCCGAGCCGCCCCCGGGGGCCCCACCCCCTCCAGCCCTCCCTCCCCGCCCTCTCCCGCCCGCCCCCCGCCGCCGGTGGCGGCCTGCCTCCGGGCGTGGGCGCCGGGCTGCGGGCCTTCCTGGGGGGCCCCTGGGGCCCGACGAGGAGGAGGCGCTGGAGAGCGGGGCCGAGGAGCGGGGGGCCGGCCTGCCGCCGGGTTCCATCGCGCTGCGGGCCTCCTCGCGAGGGCGGCGGCGCGGGCGGCCGCCGAGGGCGCGCCCTCGTCCTCCTCGCCGACTGCAGCCTCGAGCGGCTCGGGCCGTGGCTCCCGCCGCACGTGCCCGCGCCGCCGCCCTCGTCCTCTCCGCGGGGCTGACCGCCCAGGCGCCCCCGGGCTGGCGCGCCCTCGACCTGCCCCCGCTCTCCCCGACGAGCGCCGCGCCGCCGCCTCCGCCGCCGCCGCCGCCAGCGGCCGGCACGAGCTCCCCGCCGCACTGCTCGATGCGGTGGCGGCGTCGGAGGCGTGCGGGACGGCCTCTACCTCCGCCTCCTCCTCGCGCCGCCCTCGCCCCGGACGCCGCCGCCGGCCCCGCGGCGGCGCCCCCGAGGAGCTCGCGGCGGGGATGCTGGGCGCCTGCCCCGACGCCGCCGGCCTCGCGGCGCGCAGCCTGGGGGAGCTCGAGGGGCGGCACCCTGCGGCTGGGCTGCGGCGGGCCCTGCGCGCCCTCCTCTGCAGCCGCGCCGGCCTCACGGACGACGAGCTCGTCGAGCTCGCCGGCGCCCTCCCCTCTCCTGGGCCGCCGCCGCCGCCTCCGCCGCCACCCGCCGCCTCCTCCGCCGCGCCCCGGGGCCCCTCGCAGAGGCCGGGACGGCCACCCGGGGGGCGAGCGCTGGGTGCTGGCCGGCCCCGCCGCGCGCCGGGCGGTGGAGGAGCGCTTCGGGCTGGCCCCGGGCGGCGACGCCCGCGCGGGGGCCCACAGCCGCCTCGCCGACTTCTTCGCTCCGCGCCTGCTCGCCGCCGCCGGCAGCGGCCCCGCGGCGCCCGCCCCCGAGGCGCTCCCGTTCGAGCTGCGGCGAGCCATCGCGGAGCTCCCCTGGCAGCTCGCCGAGAGGCGCGCCCCCCGAAACCCGCCTGCTCGCCCGCCCCGGCCGGCCGGCGCCCGCCTGACTCCTTCTGGCTGCGCAGCGGGCGGTGCGGGAGCTGCGGCGCTGCCTCGCCGACGAGCGCGTCGCCGCCTTCTACCTCTCCCGTCCGCCCCGCCCCTTCCTTCGCCCGTCGCGCCCTCACGCCCCCTCCCGCAGTGCGCGGCGCGGCCGGCGAGGAGGAGTACCGCGAGCTCTGGGCGCGGGCGGGGGCGGCCCCCGGCGCCGGCCCGCACCCGCTGGGGCCCCTCGCCTCGCAGCTGGCGGGGCGGGGCGGGCCCCGCGCCCTCGCCCTCCTCCGCCGGGTCGCGGCGCACATGGCGCGGAGGGGGCCGGCGACGCGGCGCGGGCGGCGCTGGCGCTGGCGGTGGCGCACGTGCGGCGGGAGGGCGGCGCGGGGCCCGAGGCGTTGGCGGAGGCCCTCGGGGAGCTGGCCGCCTGCGCCGCGGCCGCGGGGACGGCGCCTACGCCGCCGCCTCCTCTCCGACGCCGCCGCCGCCCTCGAGCCGCCCCCGCCCGAGCCGCCCGAGGCGGCCGAGGCGCCCCCGCCGCCGAAGAGCGAGGCCCTCGCCCGCGCCCTCCGGCGGCTCGGGCGGCGGCGCAGCGGGGCGGGTCGCGCGGGGCGGCCCTGGCGGCCTTCCGGCGGGCGGCGCTGGCGCACCCCGCCGGCGACCCGCTGGCCCTCCTCGCGTCCGCCCGCTGCGCCCCCGCCCGCCGAGGCCGACGCCCTCCTCCAGGCGGGCCCTCTTCCCTCGCCCCCCTCGAGCCCCCGCCTGACAGCGGCCCCCGCGCAGGAGGCCGAGGGGCTCCTGGAGGGCGTCGTGGGCCCCGCCCACCCCCGCACCGCCGCCGCCGCCGAGCACGTGCGCCTGCTTGCTCCCCCCACTCCCGCACCCGTTCCTTCGACGAGGCCCGGGGCCGGACGGCAGCGGAGCGAGCTCGCGCGGGCGGCCGGCGACGCGGCGGGGGCGGCGCGCCACTGCGAGCGCGCGCTCGCGGCCTGGCGCTGCAGCCTGGGGGACGCGAACCCCTACGTCGCCGCCTCCCTCTCCCAGCTCGCCCGGGCGCGCCGGCCGCTACCCCTCCTCACTCCCTCCTTCCTTCCGCTGAGGCCGCGGGGCGCGCAGTGCGGGGCGGGCCTGGGGGAGCTGGCGAGGGCGCGGGGCCTGTACGAGGCGGCGCGGGCGTGCTGGCGGCGCTCTACGGCGAGGGCGACGCGCGCACGGCCGCCGCCGCGTGCTGCGTCGCCGACTGCCTGCGCCTCGCCCCCGGCCGCGGCCCGCCCGACCTCGCCGCCGCCCGCCGCCTCTACGAGGCCGCCCTGCCCCGCCTCCGCGCCGGCTCGGCTCCCCGCGCGGCCGCCTCGCTGCCGCGCGGGCGGCCGGCGGGCTCGCTGAGTGCTGCCGGCGGCTCGCGGGGGAGAACGCGGCGGGCCTGGAGGAGCGAGGCGCGGCCCTCCTGCGCGCCGCCGAGCACTACCGCGAGGCGGCCGAGGCGCAGGCGGCCCTCGCCGCCGCCCTCCGCGCCGCCGGCTCCCCCGACGCGGCGGCGGCCGCAGCGGAGGCGGCGGCGGAGCGGAGCGCGCAGCGTTGCTCGAGGAGATGGAGGCGGGCGCCGGCGACGGAGGCGGCGCCTTCTCTCGCACGGAATCGCTTATGCCGGCCGACGTCGAACTTCTCGGCAGCTTTCACTTCTGACGCTAAAGCAACGCGAGGGACAGATGTTACTAAGATTATGGATAGATATCCTGATGAGCTAATCTACGAAGGCCGGGTGGGGTCCTCCGCCGGAACCCGCCAGGGCAGCGGACGCAAGTCCGGCGGGCTCATCCTAGGCGGACAGTTCACTTGAAGACCGCCTCGTTGCACTTCCACTTGGTCACTTCCGCGGGCGCGAGCATCTTGTTGGGGTTCGGGCCCTGCAGGCGATGGAGCGGCGGCCGAATCAGCGACTCCACCGCGGGCACGCGGCGCTTCAGCTAAGCTGCGCGCTGTTAGGGCACAACGCACCCCCCGATATGGGGACTTGCCCGTCCTGTCGTTCTGCGGGGCCAAGCCGCGTTAGAAGGCCATCGGGAGGTTGCGCGGCGGGAGTCGCTCACCCCGCCGAACCCGCGAGCCCAGCCGACGAGGGCGCCCATCAACGAGAACGCGC